>WWPM01024578.1:0-41983 GCA_023279145.1 Glomeris maerens | reverse complement strand
AAGCTTTTTTTCACCTTTTTAGATTGCAATACAGTGTAATAAGGTCTATGACTAAATTTACAGGTTTACTATCCGCCCTCATTTGATTTCTTTGCCCAATTTCAAGTTTAGAACACGTCTAATAGTCTATTTATATAACCTGGACAGATATTGTGAATATAGTACAGTATTGATAGATAATAAAGCGGCCCATATTCAAATCTTCTAATAAATGCGGTTTTATTTAGTTAAGATTTAAAATTAAGATGTAATACATGAGCTAAATGATAACAATTTTTGGATGGAAATACAAATGGGCATTTTGACACTAATATTATAGTTCGTTATGAACTTTATGTCACATTCAGTGTGTAAGTAATGAAATTTCAGCTGCCAATTTGGGGAAATTATTTTGCCATATTTAACCCAATTATTTATGCAGGTGAATTGTGTCCATATGGTCCCTTATTATGTAGTTATGAGTATGGCAAGCCAAGCTATTCGTCAAGTGCCCTACATTACCAAATGTGTTGCCCTGAACGACTTGAAAAGCTGACTCATTCCGACAAAACAAAAGGGCCCCAAACGCCCCAACCGTGTAAAACTACATGCAAAAGGCTTGCTTTTCATTCTTCTCCCAGAAGTCCCAACCCTCTGTAAATGGCCCTGAAGCCCCCATTCAATATGACCACATGAGTCAGTAGATTCTTCTAGGTTACAAAGGGCCATTTTTCAGCATGCTGTCTCGCCAAATGCCACTGTTTTCATGTTGCATGGGACCAATAACTAATATAAAACATTGCAACTGTCAGTGTAAGTATTATATCTTTGGCTTTGTTTAAATAAATAACTGAATAAATGAATGAACGGAACTGCGCATGCGCACCTGTGACGTCACAAAGTATCCATTCTTTATCGTACAAATCGATAGCAGTGATTTTTTTATTGTTTTCACCCTTCAATACTCTTTTTTTTCTTATTCTTGCTGAATATGATAAAGCATTATAATTATGGAGGGCTGGATATAGAGGCTAATTAAGGTGCTTTGTTTCGATTGGCTGATATATTGGACAAAATGGCTGCCATGCTTTTGCCACCATTGTGCAAATGAAGTGGTGTGATGTAGCACTACGTGCTTCTATGGTGAGAGAAAGATGAAAGGGCCGCAAGGAGATACGAGGGTCCTTGGGGCTCTTCTTCTTTGGGTCTTTGAAGAAACAAATTTCTACCACCTGTGCCGATTGTCCTTGCACAGAAGCGTGGTGGAGC
This sequence comes from Glomeris maerens, assembly GCA_023279145.1. Lineage (NCBI taxonomy): Eukaryota > Metazoa > Arthropoda > Diplopoda > Glomerida > Glomeridae > Glomeris > Glomeris maerens. The sequence goes on along the minus strand of WWPM01024578.1, from coordinate 40,735 downwards.
ATCTGCTGACCAGATTATCTTGTTTCTTGGTTGCCATGGCAACCATTTTCTTTCTTTCATTCTTTCTTTCTTCTGCTTCTCTCATTCCTCAAGCACGGTTTAAAATAGATGGTTCTTTGTATGAGAGTATGAGAAAGAGGGCTGTTTAGCTTTTCAAACAACGTGTTTTCTTGCTGTCAGTGTGTATAGGACTTACGTATACATACGCACTCATCCCTTGCTTATCGCGGTTAATCAGTTCCCCGACTCGACCGCGATAAGTGAGTTTCCACGAAATGCTATTTAGAAATCGAATATTTTCGTAGTAGAAGCATAGGAAACATGTTTTGGACCCTCTTAGACAGTAACAACACCACTTTAATCCCCATTACACTCGCATAACCCAATATATTAGACAGAATAAGAGAAAATAATTGTACACATTACGTGTATTGTAAAAATCGCGGTAGAGCGAAACCGCGGAAGTCGAAGCGCGAATTGCGAGGGAATGAAAGTATGTAGACCTGAAATGCAAATGAAGCAGTTTTTTGTGAAAAGTTTGAAGTCAGTTGTTGAGGGATTTTTGTTAACATTGAAATATACCAGGAAGTTGAGGTGAATTTCAATGGGGCTTGTATATTGATTTTTTGGGGATCTTTCGTGTTTAATTTGGGGCACGAATGACTGTGCACAGAATTGAAATTTCGTTTTTAAACCTCACATAAGGAAAAATAAGGAAATAGGCCTATGTTTGATTTTTGAACATTCTGATTTTGCTATTTTGATTTTGTGCTATAATTTCTTGTATGGATTTAATTTTGTTCAATTACTATGTTGTCATGTTGATAATTTTTGGTATATTCTTTGAATAATTTTTGTTCTTGTGCATTTTGTGCCTGAAATGACATTAATGTATTAATTATAATTACTAAAATAACTAGTTTTTAGCCATATATATGTGTAAGGATTGCTTGTTATTGGTGCTTTTTCTTTAAACTGCTAAATATTTTACTTAGTAATTTATTACGTGCATTGCATGCCCTTTTGTGATTGTGTCTGGTTTGTTTTTGTTGCAGAAAGTGTTACAAGACCTGTCTGTGGATTCAGAAGAAGATATCTTTATAGACGATGCTCAGGTACCTTACAGATACTAAATTACTATTAAATCCCTTAGTTATGGGTTCACATATATCTTAAGATCTTACACCGTCAGTGCTTGCTTCTATTGTTTTATTTTGCTGGTTATGGCATGAGCATGTAAAGCTGTATTCAACATTGTGTGCAATTTTTGTCCGAAGGTAAGGGATTTTCCTATCCTCGATGAGATTTTTGATCTCTCTTATCCCACAGTGTTGCCAATTTTGACAATGACAGCTGCTGAATTTTGCTTCTGCAGTGTTAAAGCTTCTCTCGAAAGATAAACATGGGGATTTTGGATGCTGTTTACCATGGATATTTCTTGACAATATCAGCACATAGTTATTAGATGAAAATCTGTTGCAATTTGTAGACTGTATTTATATATTAAGGCTTTTTAGCTGCTTTTTGGGATGCCGTCAGGCGAAGATGCCATAAAGGCCTTCTAAGTTAAGGGGGTTTTGATGCAAATAACCGAGTTTTACGCAAGACAGTTTTCAGATTCGCTTTAAGTCGCGCCGTTTTCGAGATACAGAAGGAAATGTAGGCGCGTGTTGCATGATGGGAATGGCCGCCGCGCGCGCGTGGAATTCTGGGAAGGTTTTTGAATTTGGGCCGTAACTTGGGACTGGAGGGTCGTAGAAAGACGCGGTCAACGTTGTTTGGCAGTACTCGTATAGGGGTGTTAATGTGTTTAGGAATGTGAATGTACTTGTGACGTCATTTGTGTTTGTTGTAGGCGGACCCAATAGAAGGCAGTGCTGTCTCCAGCGAGTTCTCTGACCTGGACGAAGGAGCGTCTGGCATGGGACCAGATGATGAAGACTCGTTTGCAGGGTCTGGCGAGGGGTCAGGAGGTATAGGAAAAAACACACCTAAGTTAGACGCCATCTTGGAAAGAAATTTTGACAGTTATATCAACATTTGATACCTAAATAATCTCAACGTCCTCAAACAAACGATATACAACCAAATATGAACTTGTTTACCAGTTGGTTCGGAAAAACGACGCCGTCAAACTGTCCCCGGTGGCACAATACAGTTGAATCCGCTTGTATGGGCCGCCGCTTATTTGGGCTACATTGTTTGGGCTAAATGGCCAAGTGTAAAAACTGTCTAACAAGAATAATCAGCTTTAAAAAATGGCTGCAGTCGGGGTTTACCTTTGGTTATTTGGGCCATGACTACGGTTAATTGGACCAATTAAGATTGACATAATTACGATGGCAAAACTAATGATGAGTTTAAAATTAAATTACAACAAAATAGGGCATTTTTTGTATTAAAGGTGAACTGACATTGATTTGTAACCCCCCATTGAATTTTACACCATGTAATGTATGAATAAAAAAATACTATGTCTCCTTTTATTAAAAAAAATTGTTTTGGCCTGTGGGGCGAGGCTATAAGGGAGGGGCCAGCTAGTATGGACGGTCTGTTGCACCATTTGTGGCAATTAAGTCTGAAACCACATGTGTAGCTGTTACCTTGCCACATTTTCATGCCGATCGTATGAACAAGTCCTCTTCACAGGCCTGGGGATCCTTTCTACCCTTTTCCAAACTATTTCCATCTTGTGGCTCAAAAATAAAAGCCTGAATGGGTCAAAACTTCCTCGACAGCGACGAAAATGAAGCGGTGGGCGCCGCCATTTTGAAAACACGTTTGTGCCACGTGTTGGTGCAATCGGCATGCCATACTCTGCTTATTACCAGTTGTAAAAATTGACAAGATCGTGGCGGTTATGCCGTTTTTCAAGCAACTTCCACAATTATTATGAAAATAACGAATCGACAGAAAAAAAATCACAAATTAGGTAATGCTAGAAAAGGTTTCTAAATGGTACCAAAAATTTTCAAACGATTAGGTTAGGCTAAATATTTACCGTCAGTTCACCTTTAACATGGTGTTATTTGTTGTGGGATGGAGATTCGTATTATTGGGTCGGGCAGCCGTTTAATTGGACCAGAGTTGCGCAATGTTTGAGTGATTTTTGTTTTAAACTACTATATAGATAGAGGAAGAACTTTACATCACGAAGATGTAGCAGCTATTCCACCTCCTCCTAAGAAGGAACCAGTAACTAAGAAACCAGAATTGCCTCCTAAGACAGCGGCCCCTGACATTCCATGGACCGAAGGACCCACAACTCCTTCGGTGATTCTTCAACTTAATCATTATCCACATCATCTTTGTATTGTATTTTGAGAAAGAACTAGAAATTTGTTGTTTTTCTTAGACAACTACAACAGTACATTACGGTCCTGACAGCAACCGAGTTCCCGAAGGAAGCGTAGTTCCAGACACGGATTCTGGTGAAGAAAAGGATATAGACAACTCCATAGACACAGGAGTGTCGATTATGGGCCACAAAAACGAAGATAGACCCACGAGTTTCTTCGCGCAACCGGGAATTTTAGCCGGTGAGAGAAGTAGGCAACAAATATCATGCCGCAATTTGCAATTGTTTATTCTGTATTCTGTGGCATTTTATGACGGTTTTGTAACACGGTCCTGTGATTTTCTGGCAATAGTCCCACAAGGTTTCATTGCCGTGTGCCAATATTTTGCGAGTAAACCAACAAGTTTCATCTCTCTATAGATTTGTGCCAACCTTGCGGTTTTGATTTTTAATAGGTTCGAAATGGTGACACACACTTTCCATTTCCAGGATTTCCAATTTCACAATGTTTTGTACAATACATTGTGTTTCTATATTTTAACTGTTCATTCAAATTCCAATTGCAGATTAATGACGAGGTTTTGATAATTGATTAATTGAAAGAAGTTCCCAATTTGAGCAAGCCGTATTTTGATAATTCAGTAATTTGACGAAATTCGTTAGCTTAAATATAAATAAATGAAAAGGATTTCAAATTGTCATGGAACCGAGTTCAATTTGATTTCTATTAAATTACTAAATTGAAATAAATTCACAAAGTTATGCATTGAAATTAAATATTAGCTGTTTTTATTTAATTGAATTAATAGTTCGATTTACTTAAATTTGTAATTAATAGTGGATTGGATTACATGAAAATTGAGATTGTTATTAAATTGTGGGGATTAATGAAGGTATATTTTGTTAATTAGTTATTATATTAATTGACTTGGAATTGAGTTTGTTGTCATTTGTATTTATTAATTGAATAGTTTAATTCACTTATATTTGTAAATAATACTGGAATACATGTTGAAACTTTAATTCGGATTGCTATTCATTTTAGGAAATTAATCAGGGTATATTTTGTTAATTAATAAATTATTAATTGTAATTGACTTGGTTAATTTGACCATTTTCATCAGCTTATTGCTCAGTAATGGAAAGGATTTTTGCGTTTACGCGGCTTCTCGCTTTTTCCCCGAGATGAGACGCGTGTTGATGGTTTACCGGGGAACATTGGTGATAATTGTTCGTATTTCTCTCTTGATCTCAGCTGTGATTGGAGGTGCAGTTGTAGGACTTCTGTGTGCCATCCTACTGGTGATGTTCATCGTATACCGAATGCGGAAGAAGGACGAAGGCAGTTACGCGCTGGACGAGCGAAAGCAGTCGCCGACATCCAACTCGTACCAGCGTACCTCCAACAAAGAATTCTACGCCTGAACACGCGTGACACGTGAAAACGAAGAATAGACATATAGAGAGATTGAAAGAAAGGTAGAAGAAAGGGACACACGCATACTACACTGCTACATTATCATTCATCTTTGTTCGGTTTTTATTCTTTACCCGCAACAACAACAACAACTTCTACAAAACCAAAACTTGCCGCGCGGCTTCTCAAAATGCCGCAGTTGTCCTTTGGTGCGCAAGGGAAAATTTTGCAACTAAATATCTAGGTAATTCGGAACACGGACGCCTGAAGATTACTGGTAAAAAGATTTAATTCGGAAAGAAGAAGAAGACAAAGAAGAAGGAAATTATGAAATGCCAACAACACGCGTAAAAGTAGCAACTGAAACAGAATTATGAAATGGAAAGAGGAAGTATTTGAGGAAGAAAAGATGAAACGAATGAATTGTGCGTTACGGTGATTTATTCCAGGTTGGTTGGTTTTCACGGAAAGTAAGAAAAATGTGGTACATAATGACCGAACAAATCGATTTTTCCCATTTTTGTTTGTTTTTTCTGGTTCTTTTTCAATTTTTCAGTGTGTTTTTTTGATTTTGATAACCCTCCTTACGGAACTTGCTTTTTGCCGTTGCAACTTTTCGTAGCAAAACGGAACGGCAATAAATATAGGCCTATTACACTCTACATTTTTCCCCAACTAATGTTGTTCGTGTAAAGTGGATTACAATTGTTGCCAACAAAATTAACCAATTTATTATTCGGCAACTAAAAGATCTTCAAGAATTTTTCGTTTTCACACATCGCTTCGAGTTTGAGTTTCGTACTCGGGGCGGTTTTTGCCCCGCACGTACGAAGCAAATAAATTTTAATAGAGTTTTGTTAAATTTTCCTGGACTGCTGGTTAAAATAATATTGGTTGGCGTGTGCTGGCTGGTTATATGTATCAATGAATTAACAAGAATAAGTTTAGGAGTAATTAATTTTCATTTATTTTTCGTTCTGTTTCCGCGCCGGCTGCCGCTGCTTTTTTCAACAACATGTACATAACTTGCTCTAATCATGTGTCAAATACGTTATAAAGTTGTAAAAGGCAGAGAATAAATACGACATTAATTTGACAAATTGCTTTCATCTCGCTGCTTGGCCTTTGCGAGAGAAAATTCTGGTATGTTCTTTCTAGAAGACGTAGACTAATGGATTAAGGAATTTAACTAATGTACATTCCATATGCTTAGTTCAATGTCAGCACTTGGTTTTGATTTTTTGAAAGCAGGTTTTTTTTTGGTGATTTTTGTGTTCACGAGCTAAAGCCGTGCAACTTGCGCTCGCTTTATTCGCGGTTATCGGTACGTAAAACGAGCTGCGATTATCCTTCCATCTTTTTAGACTACTCGGATCACGTGTCGGTTAGTTGATGGAATAAGTGATTTGGTTTGTGGGAGACTTAACAAGCTCGGCTACATTTATAAGCAATGTATTGATCGATTGAGCTTATTTTCTATCAACTTAGCTGTTGGTTTAATTCTATCAATCCCGACAAGTAAAATGTTTTCGATGTCTTGTGACAATTAATATTTGCCCTTTCAAATTGAATCCGCTCGAACAGCTTTCAAAAGGTTTTCGATCATCATTCGCAAGTGTTTCAAAGAATTTCCTACATAATGTATTGGCAAATTTGGATTTTGATAACGTGTGTCCCGTATATACATACAATGATTCTTATCGAGTCGGGAAGAACAACAACATAAACAAGCATGCAATCGTTTTGGACCGTACCAGTTATAATTCCAGTTTTTGGTGAAGAGAACAGTCGGATCATGCTTTTAATGAAAATCTCGTGTGAATTTATGTGGTATTCGATGTGCTGGTTAGATTGTCGTTTACGGTTTCTTTCTACGACGAGTGATTGCGAAGATACAGGCGTTTGGACGTGCGAGCGTTGCATGATGGGAATGGCCGCCGAACTACTTCCTGTTATGTTTCTTTTTGGTATATCTCGGAAACGGCGCATCGTAGAAGAAAAATTCCAACGACATTCTGACTAACGGCACTTTACGCTGCTTCAGTTGAGATCATTTTTTGGTGGCTGTAATAAATGACAGCCTTCCCAACTATTTCCACTGTTTTTGGAAATGTATTATGGTATACTACTCTGTCTGCTCCAGTTTTGGCGGTTTAATATCAGTGTTTCGTGTCTTAGGGGGAATTTTTGACTTCCAAAATACCTAGGTAGTTCTCCGTCGATGACTGTATAATGCCAATTAAGTTGCTTTTCCTACCACAGTTAGTAATTATATAAAAATACAATTGTTCGTAGTGTTTTTTTTTATTTGCCTTTTCATGTGTAACTCGAAATCTAAACCCGACTGTATTTAAGTAAAGTGCACGCATATTTGTACATAATTTATATTGTTTATGTGGCATATTATTATTATTATTATTATTATTACCACATAACCAGCCTAGATTTTTGTGTTGGCATATACGATATTTCGGTAAATATTCCGTAAAAACCAATGATGTACCCGTCGATGTTCAAAACTGTATCACGTTGGCAATAAAGTACTGTAACGAATAAGGTATGTGTTCATTCATGATATCTAACATTCAATCACAATGGCATCCTGTATAATCATTTCATTTTTTGAATTGCGGTCATTCGGTGGAGGCGAATTGTCCTGAAGGTGTGAAGCGGCGGAGGTGAATGATTGGTGCAAAGAAATCTGTATCCATAAATGATTGGTGCACGTATTGTGACGTCATCACGGTGGTTCGTTCTCATTGGCTGACGAAAAGGATAGTTCCATTTGGTTCCATTGGCATGAGGGTGTCTACAAGTTGCCACTGCCAGCTGGTAGATGGCGCTGACCCAATTAGCCTCTTGTTCAACTCGCTAGTCGTCTGTTCTCAGAAGCGCTTTTACAACATCTTCGTATTAATAGTCGCGAAAATGGAAGTTTTCCAATCTCCGAATACTGATTCATATGCGTTCCCTGGATGAGCCAACAATTTTAACAAGATATAAAAGCTAGTCATACTTTATTTTCCTGTTAAATACCATCAGGTTTGCATCGACTTCTCGGTAAGTTACCATATTTGTTCAGTAATTAGGTAAGTACTTATATATAATTAGAAAAACACATAGGCCTAACTTCTGCATGTAATTGCAATAACATCCATATATTTTTTACTTTTTCTCAAATATTGATTTACTGAAATGTATGCAGATAATGAAACACGATTTACATATTGTCATTTGTTTCCAGGCTCTGAAAGGTGAAATACGACCTGTTATTGCAAGTTTGCGACAAAATGGGTATTCATTTGTATTTTTAATATATTTGAAATTGTTGGGTAACTTTTGTATTACAGTAATGTGTGTTCATTTTCTTGTTTGTTGCTTAGCATATTCCGGATATGGTTATCCTCAGCATGGTCAAGTCAGTCAAGAAGTTATGATGTGGTTCCAATCAGTGGATAGGGACCGTTCAGGACATATTTCGGCCCCAGAGTTGAAATTGGCCCTAACAAATGCCGATTGGAGTACTTTCAGTGAATCTTCTTGTCGTGCAATGATCAGTAATTATACTTTTTGGCTCTTGCTAAAAGTTTCAGGTGATATTTTCATATCAAACCATATTTGGTGCGTAAATAAATGTATATTGATTGACTTTTTGCACAGATTTGTATTAAATTAAGTTTTGTATCAAATTAAATGTTGCAAATCAATAAAAAAAACAATGAAAGTTCACCATATACCTCCTCAGATTTAATTTATATTTTTTGTAGAGTTAAAGTACATAAGAAATAAGATTTAAAAAAGTTTCTGTTGAGAATTATGAATTTTTGAATGCGATTAGGCTTAACTGACTAGCAGACGATGCATCTTGTATTTCCTTCGATATCTCCTACATTTTGTGCAACGTGTTGATTGAAGTTTTGTATAAGATTAAATGTTGTATTTAGCGTTAAATTACATCCGATTTGAATTACTTTACGTTCACAGATATGTTTGATCGCGACGGATCGCAGACGATCGACGTGTCCGAATTCCAAGCGCTTTGGAATTATTTGAACCAATGGAGGGCCATGTTTTACTCGATTGATACCAACAGATCCGGTTACATTGAACATGTGGAATTACAGCAAGGTATTCTTGCAAATTCAATTGGCATAATGACAAACGTGCAACTGGGTTTTTGCATTTTTGCAGCGCTTACCAATCTCGGCTATCGGCTTTCCGATCAATTCATAGCCAATGTGATTGCAAAATACGACCCGAAACTACGGCAAAAGATCTACATGGATAACTTCATAATGGTTTGCGTCTTATTACAGCGGTTCACGGAAGTTTTCAAACAGCGGGACGTGCAACGTGTTGGTTCCGCTACGTTTTCCTACGAAGATTTCATAACCGTAGTGATGTCAGGTGCCATGTGAAATGAACCGTCTAATTCTTTGAAACATATATTGCAACTAACATTGGGAATCTGCTGTTTAAATATTCACAACATTGATTAGCGTTAATACTCTTATTTTTTAACTTGCTTTCACTTTTAATTTAGATTGATAAAAGTGGATTAATAACGAGAATCTCACCGCGAAATATGGTGAATTTATATTTACACGAATATATTGGTGCTAATAATGCTAATATTTAAAGAAGCTTGACAAGAATGGCTTTTTAAATATGCTTAATAAGTGTTGGGAAACACATTTGCTCATTAGATAAAATAGAATCTCATCTATACAAACTATTTATTAGCATGTGAAATTTATGTGCTGTATTTTCAGTAAAAATGCGCGATCTAATGTTGAATTGTCTCATTTTATTCAGGTGACTAGTTACACCTAATATATCTGTTCAGTGTAATGTGATTATTTTCCAGTTGCAATATTGTTCATTTATACATTATATTTTGATAGCAATTTATTACATTTTTGAATGCCGCATTTCAGTATTGGAACTATACATATCAGAAATACAAATAGGAAGTATGTAATTATGTATGTAATAGCTATGTGTTTGTATTGCTTTTGGTGTTAATCCAAGAAACCAATTCATCAAGCATGACACTTTTAGTTTTAAAAAAGAAAGTTAGGATAGTAAATTCAAGGATTACACTTTTGTAATTAATGCACAAACAAGTCTTTCAGTTTTCTACATTGAATTCACTCAATTTAGAAAAGAAATGAATGTATAAACGCAATGAAATTGCATTGGTTGTGGCGGTTTTTAATTTCGAACGAAAATGGCCGTTGAAACATTCGATTCATGCGGGACAAGATGGCGGCATTTCAAAAAAATCGAACGTTGTGCTATCAAAGAACCTCATTGGTTTAGATCGAGTTCGGACTATCAATGGTTCGGATCAAGCCTATTGGTTTCATTTTTACACCCCAGACTGGGCGTTCGATTCCTCGAATATTATTGGAAGAAATTCCACCCACTGCCGGAACGCGAAAGCGCCGCCAGCGGCGACAAGCTTAATTACAACATGAAGAGCGCCGGTGTTGTCAGTCGGCGCGCAAAGCGCGACGAAGGAGGTTGTTTTCGCGGATATCGTTGAAAAAAACGTGCGAAAGGAAATGTCGGGCCCAAGCCGACAAAGATCTCTCAGAGAACGTCTCAAGGATGGCATCGCATCTTCGTGGCCGTGAGTACACAAAATTTAAATTGCCCATTAAATAACTTTTTATGGATGCTACGAGTTTTTTTTTTCAATATAAAAATTACCAACTGTGGTGACACAATGAATGCGTGAAAATATTTCGCCGAAATCCGGTAGCTGGTGTTCTATAAATAAACATTAGGCTACAATATGCAAGCATCCTACATCCGAGAGTTATTAAATGTGACACGTTTCACCGAATTGTAATTTGAAATATGGAACTGAAATTTCAATGAAGGAGGACTTTGCATATTTACAAAAAGTAAGCAGGATGTAGAAATAAAATATGGTAGTGCAACTTCATGATTTATTTGAGATTATATTTCCCTATTGTATATAGATACGTAAATAGCAGTTTTTAAACAGTGAAATCAGGCGTAGAAAATTATGACATTAATTTGATGTCAAGGGGTAAATTTACAAATTTTTCTATTTTGTTTCATTGATTGTTTTAATTGTTACAAAGATGTACAAAGTGCAATTTGCAATATTCTAGTTATGATTTTTTCAGGAGTATTGTGGCCTTGAAAGTTGATACATTTCTAAGGTCGCTTAAATTTGAACGACTGATTAGAAATGAACTTTGATGGGTTTCATTTGCTTATCAAGTAATTATATATTTGAAAGTAATAGAATCAAACTTGGATATAGATATTTATTGTAAGAATCGACAATTTTTCTATTTTACATAAGCAAAAACAATATAAAAAGTGAGTTTCTTAATTGCTAGAATATTGCGATTGAAATTTTGAAAAGAATTGAATGTCAATAGTTTGGAAAATAAAGTCTTAATAGATTAATTTGATATAAACTTAATTCAATAATTTTATAAATAACACTTTGAACTTAAATGTGAAAAATTACAGTCACTTTCCCAAAGTAAGTAAGTTGCTTGAAAAAGAAAATATCAATGATACGGATAAATAAAAACTTTCATTACTATAAGACTGGTATTGAAATAATTGTATAAGAATCATATTTGATTAATTATAAAGAAAAATAAACATTTTAGCACTTATTTTGAGTTATATCTTTAGAATTATAAATTTGATACTTTCTTAAATTGTAAATTATAATTTCTAACAGTTGGTATATATTTTGTGGCGGCTTTAAAGCAGAATGTGATGGAATTTGGAGCTGTGGCGGGATTTAATGGGATAGAAATTTGAGAAAAAGAGAAAGTTGAGAAAAAAGTGAACGAAATTTTAGGACATTGTATCCTCAAAAGATTGCATTCCTCTTGATAGAAGAAGAAATATCGACCGTAAAACTGCATTCGTCCTCTTCAAGTTCACCAGTTTCCCAATATGGGCTCGAATATAGACAAAGCTAGAGAGATATACTATAGGCAGAGAAAAAACACGTGAAATTCGCAATTTATTTGCTTTTCGAATTAAAGATGGCCGCCGTTTGGTTTTTCCATTGAAACGCAGTTGAACTCGAGAAATCCAGGGAACTTCATTGCAAATTGTATACAGTCAGCAGGGATTTTCTGGAATAAGTATAGTTTTATTTCGATGGGGAATTTTGCAAATGAAACTTGTCTATTTGTTTTGTTGTGGAAAACGGAGAATTATGTGACGTCATTGGCGGCCATCTTGGTCAACACCTGCGTCATATATCGACAAAATGGTGTAATCGTTCAAGAGTTTGGACGATTTTCACTGCTGTTTCCCACATTTCTAAACCGTGTACATGTTTTACGATCGAATATCAAGTGCAGGCATATTTTATGAGGAAGAATCTGACCAAAAATACTAAAAGATCACAAATAAAAAGTGGGAATATAGGTATATGGGAAAATATTGAATATAAATAACATTGCAGTAAAATCAGGCTACTATATAGGAAATATAGCTTCTGAAATATTAAGTTAAAAATTATAAATTATTTTGATATTAAACATTACCTGTAATTATTGAAATAAACTCATTTAATTCCCATGTAAAGAATTCTGATTGTATAGGCCTAAGTTAGAACCATATGTAGTTTTTTATTTGATGTAAACCATTTTAGACAGTTTCAAAAGTACTTTCTGATGAATACTTATCCTCATATCACATAAATATTGTTATGTAACAGAAGCATATCTATAAGGAAAGCAGATTTAAATGAACTTTTCCTCTTAATAATAATTGCTCATATAGTTTCTCGTTTTTCATAATATACAATAATGTTAAATTGTAAAATCACGGTTGGATTTCAGTATAATCAATGAAATATCAATATTGCGAATGTAGAAGTTTGATTATTTGCAAGTTTCTAGTGAATATTTTGCGTTATTGTCAATTTGGTGGCATGCAATGGGCGCCATTTTGGATTTTGACGAGCTGGGACAGTTGTAAGCTATAGGTTTGCTGTTAGTATATTTATATAGGAGCATGATGACCACTTTACGGATCGATACACTGTTGGAAATGGCGATGGAAACATGTGGTAGTCGATTTGCAGACAACACTGGTTACAACAGGGATGAGATGGCCGGCCGTTGCAGTTGACATTTGCAAAATGGCGCCCATTGCAATGGTGCAAAGAGATTGATCACTTTGTTGACTATTGCCTCCTATATACTATTGCAAATGCAGTCAAAGCATCGTAATCGATGAGAGAGTATCGATCATCTATCAAATCTATATGCGCATTTTAGGAAAAAAAACATGCAAGCCCCTAAATTCAATTATGGACCACTTAAGCGATATTTGGTATATGCAGAAAATGGCAAAGTATTTCAGAGAATAATCAGAAAGCAATGTGGGAATTTTGTGCAGGATAATTTAGCATCATACTTTGGATCTTTTTATATGTAAAAAATATAAATAAGACTAAGATTTGTGAATTAGAGTTTGTAAAACAAGCATGGGAATTGCAAACAGCTGTTTAACTCCGAGGTTATTTAAAAAAAATAGTATTTTTGTTTGAAATAAATAAGTAAATGTCAACTTAATTGCGTTTTGGGTATTTGAGCTGGATGTAAGACGAATTAATTAGTATTGTGCTAATTAGGTTTAAATATTTTTTTTTAAATTAAAGTTGGGGCTTTTGGGCAAATTGTTTTGGCTTTGGGAATTTGCTGGCAACATTGAAAGTGTTTTCCCTTAGGTACTCATCTGTATGTTTGTGTATGTGCATTGGAAGAATGATTATGAAAAATTGCTGGTTCGCAATTATGAGGCTAATTAGGAATTGAAAGGATTGAATTAATTCCCTGGCTGCAGTCAACTTATTGTTCGTATAACAAGAATAGCGACTTGAGACTTTGCACTTGTTACATTAATATAAGTACACATATAGAGATGTGGCTTGATGTATTCGACTTGTTTTTTTGTTTCCAGTTTGCTCATATATCGATTGGCAATTAATGTATAGTCGATTTTCTCTATCCAATGACACTTTATATCGATCTTGTATACGTGTTGTTATGCATTATAGCCATACACACCTACACATGCATGTATACACATACAATTCAATCAATTATTTCGTTTCCAAAATATATAAATTTTGCAAAACATCTATATAGCCAACTTCCTGTATACATAGGTGTAGCTTTATATTTCTATATCTGATATGGAAATATGTGACAAACTACATACAAAATTTGTGCATAAGCCTATAGCTAAAACAATATTAATGTATCAAAGCTCATGTGGAAATGTAAAATTTAGAAATAATGCAGTTTAATATGGCCTATAAAGTGACAATTAAATTGTGAGACAATTATATGAAGTATTATTTTAGTGTTAAAATTGGTACATGATTTGTTATTTGACTTAAATGCGAGTAATTTGTAAGGTGGTTAATAATTGTCAATTTCCGAATAATTACATATAATTAAACTTTAAAAAATGTATAGGCCAATATTATGAAACTAATTAGACATTGAAGTTACTCAATTTTGAAATTATAATATTCTGTTTTCTATAGTTCTTTTCCCCCCGCTAATATGAATGTAAGATTTTCATTGTATACATATACTAGTAAATGGAAAATGATTGCATGTAGTAGTTATATCTGTACCTACTTCAGATTTAATGAAGAGAAAGTGAAATTCCGGTTACAAGGATGAACGGATATCGGTATATATGTAGGTTATATGGAATTTGTTGAGTGCGACAACCCGTACACACTTATTATTATGTAAAGACGAGGAGGAAATTGCAATGTCGAGGCAACATTGACAAGAGATGTGGTTGCCATGGCAACGGGAAATGCGCGAAATTGATGCAAGGCTATAATAGTGTGCAGGGCATAAATCAGGAAATAAATCTCCATAATCCAAACCTCTAGCTATATAAACTATATACATACATAAACGTGCTTTTCGAAAGTTGCAATCATGAAAACAATTTAGGGAAATAAACAGGATTTATGCAACATTCTTCAAAGATGGCCGCCATGCAGAGGTCATTAGGACATTTTTAAGTGAATAGTATGAGTGTATACTAAACTAAAACGTAAACCTGTATGTATTTATGCGATTAATATGACAAATACAATGAGAACTGGGTTAAAATTTAATGGAAATGTGTTGTATGTAATATTACGCTTATAGTGAATTTTTACAATTCAGGTTATAGGCCTAATGGAAAATAATTAATGGGGGTAATATTTGATTTTGGAGCTGGAATTAGTTTTGGTGAACTGTATTGAAATAAGATTGTCTTGAATTGAAACTGTTGTCGGTAGGTGGCAGTTAAGTCGTTTTATTTTATTGTTTATCTTTATGACGTCAGCACAGGTGTGTGACCAATTTAATTGCCGAGCCGACAGGTGGCAGCACTATTGCCTTTCAATAAAAAGTATTTGCATTATAATCAGCTGTTGCATGCAACCCACTCAACAATGACATAAATTCAACAAATTTACACAAATGTTGCATACAATTCGTGAAGAGTAGAAAAAGTTGTATTTATTCTCAATAAAACATGTCACTTTGTAAATAAAAATCCTTACACAAAGTATTTTTATAGTTAAAAATGTCATCTAGGCATAAAACGTTTTGTTACATAATGGGCTTTTGTTGTTTATTATATTAGTTACTGGTAATGGTAATATATAGGTCTTTTTTTCTATTATTGTGTAATATTCACAGTATTGTATATGGATTATTATAAAAGGGAAGTTTGTCGATTTTATTGCATGGCCAAGCTTTTGTGTTCCCTGGTGTGCAAACAGTAAACCTTGACACAAATCTTCACTACATTACTTGCCATTGTGGCATCTGTGTGGGTATATATCTACATGTGTATCTTATTAAAGACAGATTTAAAGAAAAAAAACACGATCGAAGTCAAGGTAGAATAGGTAAAATACATATTATAGATTATTATAGATATAAACTCTACTACTTAATACTCTAGTAACTATGTTTACTATGGTCTTGTTTGCAGAGGTAAACATAATAAATATTTCGTTTTAGATTAATTGAATTCAGAAAAAGTATTGTGATAGGTGAAAAATATGGAATGTAATTAGAGTTCATATTTTAACTTTCGTAACAAAATAACTGAATATCGTCATGCAATTTATAAGTAATAACTTTACTAATAGTAACCCCTACTACCTAATGCTTTTTGTCTGCCCAAAATCATAAGATAATGATAGCTATGTTATACTGTATTTTTATAAATTTCTAAAAAACAGTTAAAGATGATAATAAATTTTAATTAATTGAATTACAAAAAATACATGCAATTTTTGTTTTTAGTAGTTTAATAATATTAGTAGTATCCACTCTTGGTAGTATGTAGTTATGTATAACAATATATGGACCTTAAATGTTATATAAAAATATTTAAGGCCTGTAATTTGTAATTGCAAGGATAGTATAGTAAAATTTGAATTTTTTGTCCACCTTGTGGTCGTTTTGAGCTTTGTTTTTGAGGCATTTTTCAGTGAGGTTTGGGACTGGGCCTTGACTAGGCACAAACTGGTACAGCCGACAACCGGATGTGACCTTGTGACCGCCGGAAATAGACGCAAACGTCGCATTTACTATCGATTTTGTTGCTGGCAGCCATTTGGCGGCCATTTTGTTTGACCATTGGTCGGCGGCGCGTGACCACAATGACGTCACATACACCGGTCCTTCATTAGAGCTGGCTCTATGCACCCCCCCCCTTTCACCGCCTCCCCTCTCAAACTTCTTATTCTTGTTAAACTCGGACCATTGGAAAGATGGGTGCTTCTTGCAGTAGGCCTACTTGTTATTTCAGGAGACATTTGTTCGAAGATTTCATGAGAATAATATGGAGAAGGTAAATAAGAAATGTTTTATTTACTTGGTTAATTAAGTTTAATGTATATACTGAAATAAAAATTGCGTGTATTCAATTAAAAGGGCTGGATTTAGTGAATTGTAATTAATTTCTAAGGACATTTAGACTTTAAACTAATTTGTTTGCAAATTTTTACAATATTCCCATTTGATAATTAATCAGCATTATAATTTATATATTTATTAGGCGAAACAATTTAAGGATTTTGTTTTGGTTTTCCCAAATTGTATGTTAAAAATTAAATAGGACTGTTTAGTATTTTAGGAATGATTAATTATAGGTCTGTTACCCTTGGTGTGAATGATTTGACGAATTCCTTATTTAACTCATAAGCAAGTCATTATCATGTGACTGGTTTTGAAATAGTGTTGCAACATTGTGCATACAATAGATCATCATACATATATAAACTGAAATTTATCAAATTGCATTTTGATTTTATAATAAAAATGACAATTTCACAACACGTATAAACAACTGAATTGTAGTGTATAAATTCTGGGGTTTTTCCTGTATTTCTACACGTGTCCACAATAGCATGCAATATAACAAACAATTTGGTAATTACAATTGCCACAATTGTACACTTTTCTGAATGTGATGTCACTATGTATTTATTCATAGGCATAACATGCATGAGTTTCCTGGAATTGGTTAATTTAGCTGGCTTTGTGTCTGCGTTTTTTTAATGGCTTGATGCCAATTTGTGTGAACTTATGAGGACAGCAATTGTAGAAGTATAGTGAATGAGAAGTTGTTGAATTTGTGTCAAATGTGTTATTTGTTTGTTCCGTTTTTGGTGGACAATTTGTTGATATAGTGCTAGTAATAAAAAATACCGAAGTAGGCCTTCACATTAATAATTCAAATGTAAACGAAATTGCACTGGAAATTAAGTTTTATTTAAGTACTAGGTACAATTTTGGTTTAGAGGTGTTAAAATTAGATGAAATAAGAAATGATTTTCGTATTTTTGTCGCTAGACAGCGCTTTGATCGCTGCATAATCGCAAATCCATTTTTTGAGTTGTTTTCTTAGAAAATTGTCTATGTGGGCGCCATTTTGAATTCGCATGGGCGCCATTTTGAACCCGTTCTTTTAAACTGTATTGTTATTCAAGTCATTGAAGGCAAATTAGGAGGTACTAATTTTGACGCAAAGGTGACAAGTTTTATGCAGTAATGCGATTGGATATATACTGTTAAAAAATTCTTACGAAGAAGTTGGGGGAGTTTTTCGACTTAAACGAGTTCAACGCTCTGATTCGCCATCACGTGACCTTATAAACCCGGAAATTGTTGGGGAAAAAACAACTACCAACTACATAACGTCATGCATGAAGCATGTTTCAGTTGGTTTTTAGTCGATTCGAGTATAATGTAGTACCACTTGGTGCAATGCACCAACAATTTCTCATCATTTTATGCAGAGTTGTATGTCATTTGGTGGATTTGGCGTAACGCGTGACGTCACTGGTTACAAATAGCCTGTCATAATGTCCTCATGCTGTATACTAGCACATTATGTATAGATAATAACAACAAAAGGCAAGATTGCGCATGGCCAAACCCGGATTTTGTAATTAGTGAGAAATGTTGGTGAAAGCGCACAATGAATGTGATTGGAGCTTCCGGCTGTGACGTCATTGGGTGGAATACAGTTGTAGGCCCACTTTGTTTGTGGCATATAGCATTCATTTCTATTCATTTCACCATCACAGTGAAGGCAGACAGAGTAATTCTTATTACATGTGTTTGCAAATGTGAAGGAGAGTGTTAAAAGGTATTCTTTGGAAGGAATTACGATTTATATACAGTGTGGTGTGTGAATGTAACTGGATTTACATATTACAAAATGGCGCCCAAAAACAAGATTCGACTTCCTAAAGTATGGAAAAAACTCAGGTGTGAACTTTTTTGACATTCTTATTAAATTAATTGAATGCTGTGGTGTTTCATAACAAGTTATGATAAACTGGGATAGTTTTATAATTTTTAAGTGAACATACATATTAAAAGTTAAAATCAATTTTATATAAAAACACAACAAAGAAACTTTATTAATGATAAATTTAGTTCATTTGTAGACAAACTGTATAAATAATTAGATAAATAATTAGTTAAAAGTATTGGTGCATATATATATAGAAAATTAGTTGAATAAATAGATAATGAATGTTTCATTTTGTGAAATAACTTCAATTGTGACCATCTGTTAATGTAATATACTAAAAAGTTCAAAATTGTTGTAAATTCTATAGATAGCATGTTATATATATGTATATATCAATAATAAGTTAATTATAAATTGAAGAAATAAATAAATGAGTGAGAAATGAGGGCAGATGATAACTTGGAATGGTTCTTTTTACTCTAATTTAGGGCTTTAAAGGCTATTAAAAGCAATTCAAAGTTCGTGAAATTTGATCGCAGTAAAAGCTCCCTATGTTGAACCCAAAGTTGAATCATACATTTTGAACAACTCCTTATCAAATAAGCAGATTAGTGGTCCTGCTCGATTGAATTGAAAATACACGTGTTGAACACCTCCCTAGAATGAACACCATGTTATAATAGAGATTCTAATTCCCCTCGCATTCTATGAAAAACCCAAGAGGCATTTTCCTGGAACCCCATGTAGAACTGGCCACAATTGTGATCAACAACTGTCTCATGCGTGTATTTTAGGTATGACCTTGAGTGAAGGTATGATATGAGTTCAGAGTCATTCAGTTCTTCAGCTGTTGTTTTCAACATTTACACATATCTCTTGATGGTCCATTAAAATTACAGGCACACCAATCGACTTAATACCCCTCTAAAAGGCCCCAGGGCTTGATGAATAGGTTTATTAGTTTCAGTTCAAGGTTAATGTGTTCAAAATGAAGATCAACTGGATTTATTAGATTTTGCTGAAATTAGATCTTGGATAAGATAAACAGTACTTTAGTTCAGTTTGACTTTCAGTTGGGACAGTTGTGAATATGGAAATGAGGAAAGAAGAACATTTGAAAGCAGTGCATAATAACTGATTTTGTTAAAAGCAATGAACAATTGCGTGATTTTCTTCATTTTTGGTCCCTTTATATCTGTGTTCAACTTATGGAGCTTTTTACTCTATGGTTAGCTTAACTTACTTGGATACTAACATAATGCTAGTTCAATAATATTGAACTAATATGCTAATTGTGAACTAATAATTAGTATATTCAGGCAATTTAGTAATAGAATTTGATGTGTGTGTGAAATAGGGCAAATAAATGCGGTGAAAGTGAAGTTGGCTGCAATCCTTGGTACTCCAGGTGAGATAAACATAAATACAATATACATTAAATACCGGTACTTGTACAGCAGCCAAATGATATAGACTATTTTGTACAAAAGTGGAATTTAATCTGAAGTCGCTTACATATTTTTTTTAATAATATTTATTTCAGATTCTTATAAATTTAAAAGTTTGGAAATGATATATTCAGTTGTCCGACGTTTTATGGAAGTCAATATAATCTAAAAGTGGTTGCAATGAAAATTAGTTGCTCATCATGATCATTTTTAATATATTGTCCAGTTAATTTTGAATCTATAAATGTATAATGGGAATATTGTCCATACTATTCATATATGTATTTCCTCAATTTAGCTTACTAACAATAATAATGGTAATTATAATGTAGGTTTATGTTCGTAAATTTATGTGTTTGTTTTTTTAATTTCTGGAAAGATTAGAATATCTTAATTTAGCCTACTTGATAAAAATTGCGGTGCAGTAAAATAGAAACGAGTTCAGAATTTTGATAGGACAATAAAAATGTGCCCAGGTTTCCACAGTGCTTTCATTTTTCTTTCTTTTTTTGAATGATGTCCTAAAAAACAACAATGGGAGAAATGTGGAAATGTCAGATTTTCCAAGTAGGGCAAGTCCTTCATAAATTTTTGGAAGAAAATAGTAAATGAATTTTTTTGTTTCCCCGGTTAAAGTAAATACATATTGGAAAATGTATTGGTTTATAAAAATGATATTGCAACATTTGTTATCTTCACCATATTGCACCGCATTTATATAATACTATATGACGTGATTGTGTGATAAATATATTTCACTTGAAAGATTATAACATTTGAAGATCAGGTGATTGGAATTGTGTTAGAAGTTTTATTTGTGGATTAACCTTGGGTAAGGAAAGATGGCCACGAAAAAGACACAGAAAATTGAGCTTTCAGGTCTCGGCCATCGATTGGTAAAACGTTTTGGGTAAAAATACTCTTTTCTTTTATTTCGATTTAATAGGCCTACATTGGTTCAAGTTTTTAATCGCAATTTATGTACCTGTTCTGCAACAAATTTGATATATTTCAATGATAAATACACAGTTATTTGGTGTCTTAGTTTCTGAATGTAGTGAACTTTCATTATCTATAGCTATATAATGAAATTGATAAATATTTTAAACCATATGTTGGCTATGAAGAAAATTATTATTAATGAGGCTAGATTTGTGATATTAAAAACTGGTAACAGGTAACATTAAGATAGGATGCTAAAAGTTAAGTGTGTGCTATAAAATCAAGTGGAATACGTATATGACATGCAAAGTGAAATTTTATTCAGTGTCGCTTGATAATTACATTTTTATATACATGTATAAAATGCAGTTTTTGTTTTCCATGTGTTATGAGGAAGTTCAATAATAGTATTTGTCCTGAAACGAGAAGTTGATTAGTAGTCATGGGAAGGTGATGTTATACTATATATGTGTAAGGCAATTATTATCAGAGAAAAGAATTATTTATATTGGCTGATTTGCAGTCAGCAGAGCAACTTGGGATGTCGCAGCAGCCGCCATTTTGATTCCTTTCGATTGTGACCTCTTTCTTCTGTGCGCAATTGTATAGCACAGTATAACAGTATAGATAGACTGCAATTGCATCTAGTATTGCTATTAAATGGTTTGGATATATTCCTGATCTCATAAATGCTATTGATTACAAACTTATAATGTACTGTATATAAACAGCATCTGTGTATATGTTGTTATTTGGAGAAAAAATTGATTTTTGTTGAATAGAATAACATTACAATTGACCATTTTTAAATATAATTATAAGTTTCATGTAGAATAATACAAAAAGTGCACTAAGATATGTATATGCAGTGAAATATTGCGATTTGTGTTAAAATTGGAATGTAATTCAGGCAAGTGCACCAAAATGATGATTCTGGGAATTGTATCAAAATCCAATTTATGCTATTTACAAATTACAATATTCAGTATTGTATATATGGAATAACATACGTCTACTATGCAATGCAGCCTGGGCGTAATATATGCAAAAAAATTTACGGAAACTACAGAACTTTTTCAATTATGGAAATATGTTTACACTAGATGCATGTTAAATTTGACAAATTGCATGTGCTGCATGTTAAAGCATGTTGGTTGCTATGTACTATATTTATATTTCATGTTCGATATGATGTCATGCAACTCCTGCCTCGATACATTGATCTTGTTACACGTTGCTCGGGCAATATAAGAAAATAATTTAACCAAGATGGCTGGGTGAATATAGTTTTGAATTGCAAGAGGAATTTTCTGTGCATCATACAACCAGTAACCGAATAAAATATGTGCTTTTTTGAATATATATTTGTAAAATAGGGATTTAAAATCTGCTTTATTCGAATTTTGGTAATTTAAACGTAATAATACAAAAGTAAATTAAAACAAATACATTTAATTGCCAACACCTGGAATTTATCATCCACAATTCTTGATAAATACGTTTTATTGTAAGCAAATTTTTGGTCTTAACCCAGTTGCAATGTTGCCAAATAGTAAAATGATAAAGCCAGTTATGGTTGTTGTCCGCATGTGCAGTCATAATTTAGCTGCCTAAACAGAAGAGTTTTAGGAAGCATTGCAAGGCTACAGGATTTGCTTATTTAATCATGGCAGTAAATACTCGGTATGTGCATATGTCAACACTAAGCTTATTTGTTAGTTTATGCTGACATTCTTCATATGTATGTGGCCGAAATTGCGATGATCAGTCTTGGAAATATGGCTTTGCTTTAATTAAATATTGTCAGAAACCAATGCATCAATGCCTATTTATCCATTAAATAACTTGAACATGCTAAGTGCTATATAGATGTCTGATATAATTGAATTTCCTTAAGCAGCTTTTAATTCCCAAGTATACAAATCTTAAGGTGTTGTATGTTTTCTAAAATATAAGATTAGAGAATTGTACAGAAAATACTGATTAAATTTACAAATAATAATTATAGTTCTATGTATGTAATTATGTTTTGAATAAAAATTAGCAGTTTATGCAATATAATTAATGTTATTTCAATAAATTTGAGGGAAAATTCTGTTGATTCATTAATTTACTTACATGCCAAAAATATGTGATTTAATTGAATTATCCAAGTAAGCATTGCAATTCAGTTGTGTTATTTTGAAACACCAGGAACTTGTGCAGGGAATATTGCAGTAAATTTATAATTAATTACAGGTTTAAAATTATGTTTGGAATTAAAAATATGGAATTTATTATAAAGTTATTGCAGACATTTGTAGGAAAGTATTCTTTCTGGAATAACTTATTTTAACATTATTAATTAGAATTTATAAACAAGTGTGATGTAATTTATTCCCACAGCTGTCAGTGTACATTAATGTACATACATTAGTCATGATCATTGCAAATCTTTAAGTAGTTGTTTTATTTGCAGTTTAACTTTGTACTTTTTGTAGTTTGATGCTTGATCCACCTATGTAGTTAAAATTTTATTTGGGGGTTTCAGTAACCTAGTAAAAGAGAAATAGGCTAACTGAATAATCTATGCACTAAGGAAATGTGTAAACAGCGTGCAACAGTAGACTTATTTAACATTTAGCCAAGAGATTAAACACAAAGAAACGCCCACATGTTCAAATATGCGCCATTTTCAAGCAAACATGTTATTTTTTTCATGACTTCATCTGTTTACCTTATTTCTTTGGTACAGTTCATGTTCATAACTTGCATTAATTTATAAATTACTGGACAAATATAATCTGAATATTTTAATGACAAATAAGTGCTGATCTGCAATGAATAAATGACGAAAAATTAAATGGCAATCATTTTATTATTTTAGTCATGAATAAATAAGCTGTTTATTAATTTTAAGTGTTCAATCTGTATTATTAATGCGTAAAAACGTTCCATTTTGGCAGCCATTTTGTTTTCGCATTATTTGAATACCCTTAATTTCCCCGAGTTTCTAACGTTCCTCAACGAAAGTCAGTGAATTAGTAACATAATTGTACCGAAGTACACATGCTAGTTTCATAATACAAAGCAATTTCTTGACGATAACCATTTTTTGAACTAGCGCAACAAATAATTGTGGCAAGTAATATAATAGTGGGAAGACTTGCGACTCGTAACAAGCCAATGCCTATAGATTAACACATGATAAGCTGGCAAGAAGGGCGTAAGTGGTGGAGTCTGGGAATCAGATGATGATAACGCATATATAAAATGAGGAAAAATAGGAAATGTCGGGTGAGCGGTTATTATAATGTGGCAATTCAATGAGATAAAAACGATAAAAAGATGTTTTTTTTTCGAGCGATGTTTGATAATTTTTGTTGTAAAGATTTATGGCTATTTTTTGGCCAATGCTGAAACAAATGAGAGGTTTCTAAAAAAAATAAAAAGAGAGAGAGCGAGATTATCATCGTTTAACCACTTCTGGTGAAATTGCAGATGGCGTCTGTCCGTTTCAGGCGAATTTTGCGTCGTGCCAAACGAGGTACGAATCTAATTTATCTCGCTTTATTATCGTTGTTAACATGTCGAAAAGTACTCGTACGATTGCGGTAATATTACACGAGGAATGTACAGATTGTTTTGCGTCAATTTCGATTGCATTTGGCCTATTTTTTTGTTGGGCGATTTTTGCGATCGAAGTTACAGGAAATGTAGTCGATGATCTGACTCGGTCAATTTCTGCTAGTTTCTGTGTCCTCGTTATACCTTGACCTCGACTGCTAACTAAACATCCTGCAGGTGAAACTGGAAATATTTTATCAGTTTTGCCAAAGTTCTTAAAGCCAGAATTTATAAATTGCCATGGACAGGAATAAAAATGCAGAAATTCGTTGAAAAATATTCGGTGCAGAAATTTCGTTTTAGAATTTCAATGTATGGATTATATTGGATTATATTTCGGTATATTTTTCGTTTAACTGGTGCATGACAACATATGGATGTTGTTACCAAGAAGCAAGTAAACAATACGAATTCTTTTGTTGTGGGTTTATTTTTTTAAAGAATGCAAATGACTGGAATAGCAAATGCGCAGTAAAGAGTTTATTTATTGTCTGTCCCCTTCATAAAACCTTGACAAAAAAAAAATCTCGTTTGGGAAATGAAACAATGCTGTGTAGAGCAGCACTATGTATGTGACTGTACACAACTTCCGTCACAATTATTTCCATCTTATTAAAATCTCATTGAAATGGTAAGACGTGTAATTATTAGGAAATTATTACATTAGAAACGAAACAAAAAACTTAAAAAAGATGCATGAAAAAATGAATACTTTTGGTGAAGGTCGGCGAATTTTTGTGCATTTTACATGCAGTGCTAGCATTTTGCTGAATGTAAAATGGGATTCAGCAGAAAGGGGCATAATGAATTTTAAAAAAACGAATTACATCTTAAAAATATTCAATTAGTTGGTTATAAATTTATATACTGTTTGGGGAAATACAACTTAAATATAGTCCTCCCTCGATAATCCGGCCCTTCGATTATCCGGCGTTTTTTGGCCTTCCTTCTGAAAATTTTTTAGTAAACTTGTCGGGAGGTAAATGAAGATTTCAATCTTAAGAATTTCTGTGCATTCATGCTGATAGAATTTATTCCATTCACTCTGTTTCTATTATTTATTCTGAAATTTTAAATAGTGGTATCTGCAGAATTTCTGCAATGACTGAAAAATATCTGTAGAAAATCTAAAAATATTTGTACAAAACCTGAAATTCTGAAAGCTATGAATATATTTTCTGCAGAAAATCTACAGTCGCATCTGAAAATATGCTGCTACATTTTCTACAGATAAATATTGCTTTCTGCAGAAATCAATGTTTTTCTGTAGAAAATCTGTGGTATTGTTTCAAAAAAAAGTAAATTTGTTTTTAAATTGTACTGTTTCAGCTTTTTTACCTTCAACCTTCAATACAAATGTGTAACATACATCCCCTATATGCCATGTGTACAATAAAACGTAATTTCTGCTGTTAAAATTCGTCATTATTAGTTAATTTTCAGTAATCCGGCGGTGCTCTGGTCCCATATCTGCCGGATTAACGAGGGAGGACTGTAGTGAATTTTCAAAATGAACTGCCCGTTTAACAATTTATTTACCTATTATACTCATTTTTTGAAAGTGGTGAAGAAATTTAAGCTTAATAATTAATTTGAATTCAGACTTAGTACTGTAAAATGCGTGCATAATTTAATAATTAATATTTCTAAGTAAAATCAGAATCATTTGACAGGAAATTTAATGTCCCGTAGCTTTGTGTGTACCTTAATTTTATTGTTTGTCCTGAAAAAGTTAATCCTATAAACTAATCAAAAGACTTTGTAGTTTATTCGACTACATTAAAGTTGTGTTAATGAACAAAATGCATGTGACGTGAATTTCATTGCAGTTGTCTTGTGAATGCATGATGTAAAATCCTGTGCACATGTGACGTTGATTATAAAGCAAATACTACTACTTCATTTGATGACGTCATACAGTAATATTATTGAGCAGTTCAGCCTGACTTTGTTGAGTGAGTGGATGGATGGATACCTTTTGGTTTCATTAACTTTGACTTACGTAGAAAAGTAAATGTAGACAGTATGATATGAAGTACCGTGACAGTAGATTGTGCTGAAATTCTGGTAAATAAAGTCACATTTTTGTGTGTGTGAAGAAGAACTTGTACATTGATTGCATTGGAAGATTTGGCTGAATATAGCAATTTCTAAGAAAGTGATTTCGTATATTTGACAGACGCAGAAGGAGTTCACAAGGATCCAATTCGTCGAAAGGCGTGAAGCCGTATTTTATCCCAACCGGGTACGTGATCAAAATTTGGCACTGATAGTAGTTTGTATAATTGTAAGATAATGTGTTTCAATTTGCAATGTATTAATAATAAACATTTTGAACGCTTTCCAAAAAAGGTTGAAGACAAAGTCTGCTGAAGCAGGACACGGCTATGTGAATCCGATGGAGTGCGATTGGGGCACTACTACTAATAAACCGAAAAGGGCCTTTGCAGAAGGGATGTCGGATGCTAAAGTGACAAACGGTAAAAATATTGCTCCATATTCCATTTTCCCTCATCTTTTCAGAAATGAAACATTGCCATTTTTGCGTTGTATTCATGACTTGTTACTTTTATTACTTATTCATTGCTATAATATTTTTGCTAGGCCTACTTATATCTCGGATTATACTGAGATTAGAGCTACATTTTTTCACGAAATTAGTTATTTAGATATTGTATTGTCATTTTTATTATTACTTTTTGTATTACTTTCATGGATTTCTAATTATTTTCATGTACAGCGGAACCTCGATTATCCGTCACCTCGGTTAACCGTCACAGTTTTGGTGCTTTTATTCACTGATAATTATTTATAGTCGATAATATTGCTCGTCAGTAGTTTTGTTGACCAAATTGGCCGATTTGTTTTTAGACAAACATGTTAATTCGATTCTAAAACATTCACATTTCAATTGTTTATTATCTTAATACTGAATCATATCATATTGTAATTCATTATTGCGTTAATTTCTATAAAAATGTACTTTATTGAACAGAATCTTGATTATCTGTCATGCTCATGGTCCCGTGAATGACGGATAATCGAAGTTCCACTGTATTACATATTATTTCATATATTACTGATTATTTTCATTGAATACTTATTTCTGTTTCTGTGATTCTACTTGGGATTCGGTTTTATGGAAAGTATTATAAAATTGTGGATTATTTTGTAAAGTTCGTTATACTGTGTAAGAGAGACTTTTCTCTAAGAAACCAATTTTCCATTAATTATTAAATTGGAAAAATGACACTAATTTTGAAATTATAGTTCAGGTAAGGCTTTGATTTTGTATTTATAAAGCGAAAGTTTGTGAAATAGGCAGGCTATTATCAAAATTATCTTATTCCGGGAAAGTATCTGTATAAAAGCATTTGGATTTTCCCTGAATGAATTTTGTATAGGTTTGACTTTGACGAAGGTAAAAGCAGAAAATGCCTGCTGTAACCACTGCACATGTAATTATGAATTCACAGTGGAGTGGAGCCATGTTGGCAAAAGACTGCAATGCAAACTGTTGGTGACACTAGCTAGTGTCATAAAATTGTAGCTATGGAAGACACTATTGGGTGTGATAGCTAGTCATGCTCGTGTGTTTTCGCATGTATCTTGTTTACGATTGCTACATTTGCTTGCTATCACGCAAGCTTTACCAGAATCTAAATCTCTACGATACAGAAGTCCTAGATCTCGAGTATAGTATAATGTAAGCTGTAAACTTGGAATTTCATCGTTAAATGATAGACATTAATTAAATTGTCAGCCATTGTTGTTTATTCCCATAATATTTTCCAATAAAATGGCCTGACAGTCCGAATAGAGGGTTTTGTATATAGACAATTAATTGTATGCTTCTTGCTATAATAACACCAACGAAAGAAGGAACACGGGCGTGGCTAAATTTCAGCCAATGGCGGTCTGTCTGTGTAGATTACTTTCTCCTGGCAAAAAAGTAAACGTAGCAGGACATTTCAAAATGGCGGCTCATACTCATACTCGTTCCAGGAAGAAGTAAGCGAAAAATTATGCTATGCTTCAATTGGTTAATTTATAGAAAGAGGGCGGGATAAACGAAATATTCTCCGCCCAGTGTTCCTTCTCTCGTTGGTGATATTATAGCGAATTTATTGATATAAATGAAGCACGCTATGATGTCAGAAGTACGATTTGACGTCATACGGCGCCATAAACCAATTAAAAAGAACCTGGGGAAATAGTTTTGATTAGTATAACAGCATGCAGCGATTTTATAATGGGCGTTTTCGGCAATTCATATTGTCGCCAGATATCTTGAGCTTTGGCCAGAGAAATTGTTCGGCAATCCATGTGGGCCTCAGAGATCAAAAGAGGTTTTTCGTTCGGCAAATCTGAGGAGTGACGTCATTCTCTCTGACTGCCGTGTCAGACAAAAATTGTTGCCTGGCTCACTCAGACAAAAAGATGGCGGCCCCCATGGAATGTTCGGTCGAATATGAAGGGTCGCGATTTTTGTGCCATTTGACCGAATTAGAGATGCACAAATTAAATTAAGGTACATAAAAATTGTTGAATCAAATGTAGTAGTCAAATTTGACCCATTTAACTACGTAGTTATGTTTAAAAACTAGAATTAAAGAAAGGAGAAAGTTGTTTGTGACAACATGCCATCACAATTGCATTACACGGAATCCGCCATTTTGAATATTCCAGCCGTAACAGATATTTGTGTTCGGCAAACCGGATAAATTGGTGGCAGACACGGCCCAGAGATGACGTCACACACTCTGGCGACCCAGACAGACAGTATGAATTGCCGAAAACGCCCAATGTATTGATCGATTAAGCTGAAATTTTGCACGAAGATGTCAAATTTACTCGGGTATATTGTTACCAAATTTGGTGAATTTCTATAAAGTTTTCGCAAAATTATTGACAACTAAAAAATGTGGCCTTTTTTGGGACACAATGTTTGTAGTTCTTCGACATTTCAAACTGTGCAATTCAGTTTGCATGTTTTTGGAGGTTAAATGATGAAATATGTTGAGAAATATTTAGGTTTAATGGCCCCTTTTGAGAATCCTTGACAGTGGCTTAAATAATTTTTGTTCCTATTTCCAAACAAACAAATTAGTGTTTTTATATAGCTCTGTATTTGAAAGATAACATTTTTTGGCAACGATATATTTGTTTTTGGTCTTGATCAATTTAAATTCGCTAAAAGTACACAGTAAACAAATTTGTAGTAGGGTACTCATTTGCAACTATTAATATTTAAATTAAAACTGGAATTACGGTAAAAGTAGTAAAACAGAAATAAGTGTATTGTATATGATAATGTCAATATTTTATAATTTGAAAATAGCGTTTTTTGTTCACTTTGCTTAGAATTTCTGATTTTGCACTTTTCTGTTTGTTCATTTCGTTTTTTTTCAAAGGTTTATTCAGCCAGCTTGCAGTTCAGTTGTTTTTGTTGATGTTATTATTTCGAAGTTAGTCACTGTTTGAATTTCGTAATAGTTCTTTACTGTAGTCATCCATAAAATTTAACACTTACTGTGTGTGAAAACAGTTAACATACCGCTATTACTGTACCTTGTTTTTGTTTTCAATGATGACGTGTTTTATTGGAGTTATAGTTATGTTATTAGTCATGTACAATTCATTCATTATTTTTTGCACAGCAGTGATAGTTCAGGATTTAAATTTAAAGTGTTGTGGCATTCATTTACGAGCCATCAAATTTCCATCTTGCGTTTATAAATGAAAACTAGAAATGAATGCGAACATTTTGGCAGTCTGCAAAATTCAATTGAAATGTCTCAAGAAAAGTTTAGTTATACCAACTAAGCAAAACAAAAAAAAAAACAACAACACGTAATTATAGGTTTTTCTTCCTTATCCTGGCTTTTAATTTCCTGTTTGCCAAGGATTTTGCGAGGCATGGTTTGGGATAATTTCCTTCTGTATCTCTACTATATACGCAAAACCCAGATTACATATTTCTTCTTTCTTTGATTCCAAACCTGCAAGTTTGAAAGACCTTTTTTCCCCCCAGCAAAATCTACAAATAAACTGACATCAATTACGTCAATGAAATGTTACATTCGTGCAGTTTGATTAATTAACAAGTACGGGAAAATGATAAATTAACAGGTTATTGATGGAAAGATAGATTGGTATCATAAAAGCAGCTGCAGCAGAAAACTGCTTTTCTAAATTAAAATGCGTCTTAAAATGAGGATTACTTCTATACTTGAATATCTGTGGGTTACTTGCATATAATATTTAGTACACATTATAATATTGCTATAGTTTCAATTTTATGCAGGGAAAATATAATTGAAGAATGCGCATTTTGAAGACTAGGCCTATATGTATACCTAACTTGATTGTGCTGTTGTAATGTTTACATAAGAAAGCAAATTTGGCAAGAGAATTTGGTATAATTCGGCACAATATATACTATCTTTTCCTCAAGTGAAGAAGATACTGTACAAATTGTGTGATTTTGTTTTTCACTGTTATTTCGAATGGATTGAATGTTTTGTTGCAATCGCTAGCTGGTGCACAACTTTTGTTTTTCGTTGCAAATCTACAGGGTGTTGCAAAATTACAGGTACAAACTGACAGGGTATATTCCCTGCATGAAAACAAGATTTAAAGTTCCTATGAACCCATGTCCCCAAACGCTTAGGTTTTTAAGTAAGACCTATAGTGCGGTTCAACATAAGTGTGTACTAAAAGTTAGCAAGTAATAGGAGCGTTATACCTAATTTGTGATGGTTTTACAATTTTTATGGAGCTGTATTCGTGCGAGTTAAAAGAAAGTAGTGCCAAACCAAGTGAAAGTAGTGCCAATCCAGTTAAACTTGTAATATATTCCTATGTGATTTATCGATAATATCGTATCGCGGATGGATATAAAGATTGCAATCAGTCCTTTCACACAAATTGTGACGCTTCTGCTCTTTGGACGTTTAGTATAGACTTATTTATGTATGTTGAACCGCACTATACATAAAATGTGACATCCATAATTCATGCTCCCCACATCTTTCCATTGATCATTAATTATGCGTTCCTAATAAATGTGTGGGGATCATGAATTATGGATGTCACATTTCATGTAGGTGCTGCTTAAAAACCTAAGCGTTTGGGGACATATATAGGTTTATAGGAACTTTATGTCTTGTTTTCATGCAGGGAATATACCCTGTCAGTTTGTACCTGTAATTTTGCAACACCCTGTATAGTACACGTACATATACTCTACCATTTTTGGAAACTGATTTAATTCCCGGATGGAAGTACAGCTAGAGTTAGGAGAAGCACTAAACATATCTTGTTGATATGTGTTGAATGCCAATGTGCAGAAAAGGAGATTTTGTCGATTTGGTTCCACGTGATAGGCCTACTTGGCACGTTTTTGGTTATCTCTCGGCCTGATTTGCATCTTTCTGTCAAATTGGCCGCCTTTGTGCCATGCCAGCATGTTTATGCTCTTCTTTTGTCTTTATATGAGCTGAAAACAAAATGCTCTTTTCTTTTCATTTTTTTCCCCACCAAATATCTAACAACAATACATGCCATGTATGTGTATATGTATATACTCATTTTAACCTCGCACAACATATCCATTTTTCCTCAACATTACAATTTGCTTCACTAGGTTTCTTTCACTGGAGAACTTTACCCTTTTTTCGGATTTTGTTTAATACAGTTATTACTTATGAAATATATTCGAAATTGGGATGCTGGTGTAGGTCTTTCTGTAGGCCCCTATGTTAAAAGTAAAAGAAAACAAGACAAAGAACGGTATTATGTTAAAAAGTAATAGCTTTATCTATTTTTCGATTGTTATTCAGTGCAATCTTCAGGGTACATTAGAAAACCTTGTCAGTTCACCTTCAATCCTCGTGCCTGGAATCAATGCGAGCGCAAAAGATGTTTATACCGATACACCAGGTGAGTATTATTCATAAGCAAATGGCATTTCTGCAGAGGAACAGACAAAGATTAAAAGCGTTCTGCACTTACAATTGATCTACACATCATATTGCATTGACAATATTGTACATCATAAGGGAATTGCTGTTTGGCGAACAAATGCGCGTGCCGCTTTGCGAAACATTTGTCGCCGTCAACATGGATCTTGTTATTTCCATGTAACTGTATGTGTTTTTTTTGTTACTTACCAGTTGGGTTTTGAGCACATTGAAGAGAGGTTTGGGAATTTATAAGATTTTAATCCCAAATGCTGGTGCGAGCCGTACGAGGGATTTTCGGTCTCTCGTCTCTTGCCGCATGTCCAATGTTGTTGGAGGCGGTCCAATCGATAAGTAGCCCCATGTTAGAATTTTATAGCAGGCTGTGGTAACAATATGGGGGCTGCATTTGCAATACACGGTTAGGAAATGGCATATATTTGCAATAATCGATCGGCGACTTCGGCCGGATTTCAGCCGCGTGTTTCCGCGGCTTTCCGATCGCAGTGCTTCACGTGTATTGGATTTGGTCATGAAATAACTCACATACACATTGGACATTATTGCAAGATCAACTGCATGTGGAATAATTCCAGTTTTATTTGCTATTTACGTATCGGAGAAAATTCAATTACGTGTTTTCAGATTGCACCGAGCGTGCCGACAGTTGGCGCAGTATGCCAGATTTATATATGTTATTCGCAGTGCAAGTACGTAGGGATTTCAAAGAATTCTTCGTTGTTGAGTGTTGACAGATTTATATTTTTCCAGTTGAAAGGGAGAATTGAATTTTGCCTGTGATATTTCATCTGATTAGATTTTTTTAAAGAGATTTTTTCCTGAGTATTGATTTCCAAAAGGAGTTAATAATATAAGCCTAACCAATCATATGTGGATTGATCCAAAACTTTATTTAATTATAAAATGATTTGTAAAATAATTTCATGGTTGAATGCAGCTAATGTAAGTAACTCGTTTGTCTTATTATTAATCCAAATGAGGTGTGATTTTAAGTATTGTAATTATAATTAATTTGTAAACTATTTTTTCTTGAAGTGATTTAATTTTGCAAAATTTTTGATAAACTTGTATTAATTTTCAATTAAAGTTTGGCGCATTTGTAAGTAAGATCTTGGACTTTTCACAAAGCATAGTAATTTCTTGGAAAATATTTGTAAATTTGTATATGACAATTTTAATATAAAATTAATTTAATCTACAGTAATTACGATTTAGTTATGCAGGGTGAGGCAAAAGTCTGGTTCCCGGTGGATTATCTCAGAAACAGTGACAGTTATCGAATTGAATGTTTTGCCGTGGTATAGCAAGTAGTTGAGGGGCAAACCGAAAATCATATCGTACGTGACCTACGACCTCGTCTTGAAGGTCATTCAATAATTATTTTTTGAACCGTTTCAAGACATTCAATTCGACAACTCACCGTTTCCGAGATATTCCACCGGGAACCAGACTTTTGCCTCACCCTGTATACTGTCTAAAGCAATTACTATTTTCCGATTTTTGACAAAATATTACTTCATACATAATAGTTTCAATGTTAAAACATAATTAATAATGTAACTATTATCGTGTGAAACATTTTGGTCAGTGCTTATTAGATATTATCTTTTTATTTCCAGTATTTTCTATGAATTATGATATGTTCTTTGTAATCTTAATACATATTATCATTGTGGTGTGTAAGAATTCAACTCGGTTGCCGGAAGAAATTTATCTTTGTGCATTCTGATGCTTTTCTCACAATGCTCCAGCTGCTATTATTATAATTGGAGGATATTTTTCTATAAGATGAAAACATTTAGTTTGTCATATTAAAAACACTTATTTCCTCCCCCCCCCTTTCTTGCTTTTGAACATAGCTATAAATTATATATACAGGAAATACTTAGCCTAGCTTTGTAGAGAAAAATGTAGCATTTGTTTGGTTGGATGTTTGTAAAAAAAAGAAAGTTGGTTTGAAATTGGAATTGTCTTTTGTGTGAATGCAAGGTCATATGAAAACAATTTTCCACGCGATTATTTCGCAATTTCTTGAAGCGTAAAAATGCAATTCAAGTTGTGCCTATTAGGAACCATCAAAGGAAAAAAGAAGAATGCATATATGGCCCCAAAACGGTTGCAATTCTTATTTGGTCCCTTATTAACGATCTCACTATTTTTTAACTCTTAAAAAAGGATGTCTTGAACCTTGTGTCTGAAGTTGTTTTCTTCTTTTCTGTCTTCCTTCCTTTCTTACTCCTCATCCATCTCTTTTTCTTCTATTTGCCAGGAAAGGATTAATTTGTTGCTCGTGTTTATGAGAAGTTGGAAGAATGAGGATAATTTCTTTTTATATCCCTGCTGCTACTATGTATACATATACATGTACTTAACGTGTTTTGCCATAAACTATATGTTCACCTACAGCATCACAAAAGTGCGAGGAACACATGAGACCCAGATAGAATTGAATTGGACCATTTGTCTACTAAATTGCGAA
Source organism: Glomeris maerens (assembly GCA_023279145.1). Classification (NCBI taxonomy): domain Eukaryota; kingdom Metazoa; phylum Arthropoda; class Diplopoda; order Glomerida; family Glomeridae; genus Glomeris; species Glomeris maerens. Next base: position 5,739 of record WWPM01024578.1, on the reverse strand, counting down.
CAATTTATTCATGTTTTGTATGTTTTTTTACTCTCTTTAGTGCTAAAAATATTCAGCCATAACTTAAAAGTCATACTTTTGCTGAGTATACAGTATTATATATTTTTGAATCTTAATCCTGACTGCAAATTTAGTTTTTGTGGCCACGTGGCAAAATGGTTTCTAATAAGTTGTGGAATTAATATAAGCCTATTTAATAAATGCCATGATTTATGTTTGTATGCCTACTTATAGTGAGTGTGTAATTCCTGTAAATGGCTCCAATTTATTCAGGTTAAATTATCTCAGTTGTATTTTTGCACTAATATCTCAAAAATAACTTCAAATTATAAAAGTAAATTTAATATTGTGTTGAATAATTTAAAACAGAAAATTGTGTAACTTTTGCGACGAAAAGTTTTGTAAATTTTATAGAAAAGAATACAGACTATTATGAAGGTCATTTAAGGGAATTAAACGGATAAATAAATCTATTGGCAATTAATTATTTGTCATTCAAAGACCAGAAATGAAATTCTTTAGTTTACAATTTAATTAGATAGGTATTTTTTTTTTAAAAAGACAATTTTTTGTCACTTTTCATTAATTTTGTTGTATAATCTTGTGAGCATTTAAGTTATTTACATTCAAAATTTAAATTGCTTTGAGGAAATTAATGTTCAGTGCATTTTATTTGTGAATTATTGTCTTTGTTCCTGTTTTTTTGCCGCAAAGAAAATTGTATTCATAGTCAGGTGGTTTTTAAATATTCTCAGTGGAAATAATGTGTTTGTAACCCTGAAATGATTAAAAGAATGAAGTTGCACTGATTTGCATGCGAATGCATTTGTATTGCAAATTCCCTGCCATAAATTTTCCACTTGAATCTATTTTAGGATAAGGACTTTTTCAGGTTTTTTTTCCCCCCACCAAGTTTGCCTGCTGAAAATGACGAGTAATTCCTCAATGAAATCTGATGTGATAATCTGTGAATGGGAAATCTATAGGGTTTTCATAATGTAAATCAAGTGGCTTTGAGAACTGCGATCGATGGCGGTTTGCAAGCAATGGGAAAAGGCAAACTTTGCAATGGACTTATTCAGATGTATTCAACATGGCGGCCCTTTTGATTATTATTCGCGTGCGAGAAGCTGGAAACCTGCAAACGCTTTTTATTAGTAAGTCTATATATGTATACCTAGCTGCCATTTGGTTTTTCATAGGCCTTGATACTGTTGGCAAGGGCGTTGACCAATAGGAAAAAGCAATTTCCTGCTTTATGCCAAAATATATACCTTATAGTATAATATATTGTATATCTAGCAATTGCCTCCAAAATAATACCTTTGAGGCGAACCACCAAATATATTCTCTTTACAAATCATGAAAAGAAACAGCAGGTTAACCTTTTATGATGACTTTATTATCCTGGAATATTGTACAAGGTTAACTTGCTATTTTTGTAGTGGGATATATTTCATAGATAACCGAATTTTGAACTATTTCTGAATAATTCATAATTTAGTTTTGGAAGAATTTACTTACTTTGGGAATATTTTGTTATATTATGCAATTGTATTCTTGAAAAATCAGTTTTTGTTTCTGATGTTTCAGTATTGTTTTTAGTGTGTTTTTTAGTATTGTCTTGTACATTGTGTGTGAGATTGTAATATTAGAATTCATTTACTTTGCAAAAGAAAACCAGAAGTGAAGATGTTAATGATTAATGTTTCTTTCAGCTTTTAATTTGTAAATATGTACAATTGAATTCTCTTAAATTGGCTCTTTCTATTTCGGTTATCCATCTTCTGTTTGAGCTGAATTGATCGAGTGTACATAAAAAAACAAGTGTTACTTCGTTTATTAAGGCCACAATGCCGTTTTATTCGACAATTTATGACTGAATTATGATAGGGGGAAAAGTACAGATATGGGCACTCATTAAATGATTTTGATTTGATAGTTTTTTGAATATTCTTGCGGAATCTCGTTTCATTGGGTCAAAATGAGCCGGTGCCTATGTGACCCAATTAAAGGGATTGTGCTCACTACTGACTATAACTCAGAACTTAGTTTATGTATGTTCCATGTGCAATTTGCGAGATAATTGACGAAGTTACACGAGATTCTGATAGGCTTACGAGGCTTGCGTTTCATCGCGGACCGCACCGATTGCAGGGTTAGAGCTGTAGTAATTGAACGTGTAGCTCGAGTGGACTTATTCCATTGCAAATAAAAAGACATAAAGTACTGTATTAAAGGGTGATTCGTATTGGGCAAGTGTAGAAATGCGCCCAGTAGAGGCATGCATTTACCGGAGACACTTTCCGTATATAAGCTGTTGCCGCGAGAAGTACTCCGCGCGCTGCCAAGGAAGTGCTTCATTATATGAGGCATTTTTTAGTACTGTTGCTTGGCAGTTATTTCTCACAGGCTGCTATATAGGAGAAGAAATATTTTGAACCTCTCGCCAAGTTTGATTGAGGTGATCACCCGTGGGCCATTTGGTCTCTTATCGACGGAAACTTGTGACTCGGCATCATCTTAGCCGGCAAATTGGCTCGGAAGTCTACCCATTCCCTAGCTATAGCCTTATGATTACAGTATGAGTACTTGCATCATTCTCTTTTTTGTGTTCTCATTCTTCCTTCCCTTCCATGCTGCCAGTTTATTATTAGTATATGTTGGAAAAATTGGATTCTTCTCTCGTAAAAAGGAAATAAGGTGGATTGTCTCGGCTGCGTGTCGCCACGGGATCACCACGTATGAATTGTTCCCGGTGAATTTTGCCAATGGTTTGTTGCTTCCCATGCAATCAGAATGTTTGCTATTAGCTGTTAATATAACACAAGTCGTTTATTTAACGGGGAAATAGGCAATTCTCACTTGGATATTTACGGAATTAAGCTCACGGTGAGCTATACACGTAACATACCGGCTACATGTGCAGCGTACACTTTCTCATAGAACTTGTACTTGCAAGCTAATGAATATACATAATTTGATGCTAGATATGTATGTGTTAATGTCATGTGAATGTTATTTAAAAGATTATGTGTTGATGTAGATTGGGGATATTATAAGACTTCAGTTTAGGTGTAGTATATAGTGAAAAAAGGTTGGTTGGGTGATAACTGGCAGTTTTGGAATTGTTAAAAACAACTTTGTCAGGTAGTTAATTAATAGATCTGCAAACTTTGCACATTAAAATATGTATTAGATGGAGAAATGCCAAGAAAAGTTCGTATTTAGCCTGCAACTGTTTGCATTTGTGCCAAGTATACTGCAGTATTTATTCTGTGAACAAGGGAAATGTGTATATTGTTAAATGGGCACAAAGTATAGGTAAGTGCATTTTGTCTTTCAGCTACATTATCGCCAAACTGTTTTTATTCTTTTAAGCTTGCAGCTATTTCGTGCATTTTGCGAGTCTAGTATTTTGATTTAGATGAACAATTTGTTTTTTTTTTCTCGATTTAACTTGTGCATTATGGTTGTATCCCATTGGTACATATGCAAGTTGTACAGTTACTATGAATATATCTTTCATAACAATCAGGAATAAGCAACCACACTTTTATTGTTGTTGGTGATACAGTATGTACGTACATGGAAATTCTGTAGTATTGAAGATAAATTGATTTGGAGCCTTTTGGGACGTGATTTACTTCTGTGTTTGAATTTTAAAATGGAGGAAAGTTTTAATATAGCTAGGTTTGCCAAACTTGTGTTTTTTTTTTAAATATTGAATACTGTTGCTATTTGAATAAGAAAATAATGGGCATATATAATGTGAATTAAGAAATATGCGCAGGCAATTTTCAGGTTGCTTTTTTTGCGTTTTTTCTCTGCATTTTGCCTGGCAAGTTGCCGCATATTTAGCCGTAAGGCATTTTTCGCATTTTGGCTTCGGTTTATTTAATCTTTGTTTCATTCTGGTGTTGCAATAGCTTTCTTTAATGTTATCGATTTCTAGTGCTATGATTTAATCCCAAGAATTTTGTATATGGTAGTGGCTTGGCTTACATTCCATTTTTTAATAATTGAAAATTGCTCGCACAAGGTCGTAAATATTCTCTTAAGGTTCCAGTTTTTTTTAATAAAATCATGGCTGGCAATTTTTCTAAGCTCCATCCCCCTTTTCACATCGATTTTATCTTTTTCTATTGCCTTATTACATTCTAAAGCATCTCACTTAAATCTACAATTTTCTTATTTTTGGTTGCGAGATGAGTTTGCGGTCTCTCGGCCAATGCTATCAAATCTTCCTCAGTTATGATTATTACCGTTATGGGAAATGTACGTTGCTTAAGGAGCTAGATTACTATGCAAATGACATTTTAAAGCAATTCTTGGATACCTAGTTTGTATTTTGAAATGCATATTTGCTATTTTGATCAGAATTCTTACGGTCTTTTGCTACATACATACTACCGTGGTGGGCCAATGATTGAACCAATACGCATTTGCCCTTATTCTTCGAGTCGGAAAATATTGTTAGGCATAGAAAGAATTAAATGGAGAAAAAATGAGGTAACTCTGGGGAGATTTTCCCCTTCAATTGGCTTCTTGAAATTTGCTTGCTGCAAAAATGACTCGCTTTGCTATCCTGTTCGCGAAGGTCTTTCGGGTTGCTGGTGCAGTTGGATGCAATGCAAAGGCAAGTGAGTGAGATAGGTCAGAAAAAAAAGAAGGAAGGAATAGAGGATGAAGGAAACCTAAATGGATCGATATTGGTAGAAAGCTCTGCTGCAGTCTGCTTTTGTAGCGATGTGTTTGCCGGCGCTGGCAAATCGATCCGACTAATTAGAATCATTCCTCTACCACCTCCCATAGTGTGCATCCTTCTCAATCTTCTCACTCTGTCTCTCTTTCCTCCTTTTTTCCATTCCTATTCCTTTATTTTGCCATCAGTTTGCCTGTTTTTGCTGTACTGATCCAACCGTGTGTCTTTTGTATCGCGGCGCAGTGTTGATGCACAGACATTGGTTTCCTTCATTTACCTATCATCTCAGTTAATTTGCTTTTGTCTAGCTATAGCACCACCACAAGCTGCACAGAAGATCTGCCTAAACTAATTAACTACTTAATTACGGGAATCTTGAGAGGCTTTTTGAAAACGCAAATTGGGTGTTGTTTTGCAGTAGCTACTGCGCCAGCTTGAACACCAGGCCAAAGTTAACAGGTTTCTCTTGGAAGATTTGTGGGAAAGAATATTATTGCAATTAGTAGTTGTTTGTTTATTGCTTACATAGTTGGATTATCGTTAAACACTAACGTGTTGAAAGGAATGAAATGGGGTTTTGTGTAGAAACAGAATCCTGCTTAATGCAGTTCAGAAATCTGTTATTTGTTGACGAAATGTTTGAATTGGATATATTCATTCATTATAGTTAAACTGCAGATGTTGTGAATTCAAGAAACTATGTAGTGTTAAATTAAGTAATTGCTGTCTAATTTGTGCTTGTATTTGTGGGTCTGTATGTTGTTGTTTTTTTCATTTTTCCACACCGTGCAACTGGGTGAAATATAATTGTCACTTGTTAGGCGTTTTAATTGCGGAAAGACTAATTAGATGAAACTAATTTTGTAGAAAAGTGTCTAATTTTCTGGCAGTATAGTTTTTTTAGTACACAACAGAATCGATTCAGGAAATGTGAAATTAATGCTCAGTTTTCTTTCTCGCTGTTTGTAATTATATACGCAGCAACTTAAATGTGTCCCCCTGGTAATTAAATTCTTTCAGTGTATTTACAGTTA
>WWPM01024577.1:0-23730 GCA_023279145.1 Glomeris maerens | reverse complement strand
CTGCTAAGACACTAAAGAAACTGCTAAGACACTAAAGAAACTGTTAAGAACTAAAGAAACTGTTAAGAACTAAAGAGACTGTTAAGAACTAAAGAAACTGTTTAGAACTACAGAAACTCTTAAGACACAAAAGAAACTTGAAGAAAACTAAAACAGTGACGAAATCTTGAAGTCAACCATTTGAAGGCTAACAATGAATCATTCACATACACGCATTTAGTTTAAAAGAAATTAAATAAGGGTAAGCTTGTACTTTTATAGTCTTAACTAACTAGATTAATGCGATTCAATGCTAACAAGATTGATATCATTTCATTTGAAAGTCAAATTCAATTCAGCTTTTGTGACGAGGACAGGAAGAAAAAGTATATCAAAATGAAAACAAAATGTGATTAAAATATTGATTAAATAAAAATCTAGGGCGGCCATTTTTGGACTTACCCAAACAACTCGTATCCTTCATCGCAAGAATAAGTAGCATTTCTTGAAGCAAGTGTAATCCGAGCATTGTTTGGTACAAATGGTGAACCACAGTCTTTACCTGAAATAAATAAAATAAATTAGGCATACATTCCCTAAAGTCAATTTAGTATTTCACATGTTTCACTCGATATCGGTCCCACAATTTCAGCTATAACTTCCAAGATAACCAATCAAATGACTTGAAATTTGCACACAGCATACATTGTTTCATGAGTTCAAAGCCTGCATATTATACTTAGCTGAAATCGAGCTCCTTTATGCTTTAGCCATTTTATGCGCAAAATTAGTGTCAACTTTTAATACCATCCACCACCATTTTACAAATTTCTTAATTGCAAAGAAGCTCGATTTCAAAAATAAAATATACCCCTATATAGATAAGGAGCTATACTGTATATTGGTTAAATAATTGGCAATGCAAGGTAATTAGTATGACAGTAATTAATTACAATTAAGGGCCTTTTGCTAGAAATTAAAACACTTAATGATTAATTTTGCATTTTCTTATTTAATTTCTTGGAGAATTGAACTGAAATATCATTGCATCTAAAGATAAGTGTAAGTGTTAGAGTTTGTAAATAGTAGGTTTGATGTTTAATGAAGTTTTTGCTAGTTAGCAATGGAGATAATTAATTCCGAAGATAGAAAAATATGGATTTTTTTATTTTATTGTTTACTCTATTAACAATATCAAATATTACTCGAATAAGGAATGTTATAATACAGTAAATACTTAAGATTTATGGTCAAGGACAATAAAATTCTTTTAATTAGACGTAATAAAAGAATAGGAAAAAAATTACATTTCTTGAGTTGAGCAATACAACATGAATTTCCTAAAAATGGCCGGCTGTTTGGAAAAATGCAGTCAGGTGTTTCATTTGAGGTTGGTGCAAAGTTGGCTTGGCTACCTCTTGTTTAGTGGTGTGTGCGAGGCTATTTTCCACATGGCAGATCACACAAATACTAAATGCTAAACCGGAAATTTAGGAGGACATCTTTTTGTTTGTTGGCCATTGTTTCCGAATTTCTAAGAAGTTTTTTACACATTAGTGGGACGCAAAATTTCTTAACTACCAGCTGTAAAACAGCTTCTTACACAACTTCTAAACTTAAAATCCCAATTGGTAGTAGGTACTCAAATGAAACAATATTCAGATATTTCAAAGCAAATATTACGATAATTTTTCTGACAAAATTTATGAATACTCCCTAAATATTTTAAATGTAATTTTTAATTATTTATCATTAAATATCGATGTTGTCTACATTGACTAGATTAGACATCAAACGATGCAATTACATGGGGAAAATGATTTATAATAAATAACATTAATAATAGTAATATTAACAATAAATAATATTGAAATGTTTGTATTCTTCGAAAATCTGAAATTACAATTCCAGTTTTACCATTAAATAATTAAAACACTTAATGTATTATCAGTTATTGGATTAGTTTAACAAAAAAAGAATTTCGTAGAATTGTCTAATATTATTTGAATTATTAACAATATACTTAAAAAATTGTTATTCATGTATTTGAAAAATTATCATAATTTCATTAATTACTCACTTTTGAATTAATATTTTATAATTACATTTATATTTTCAATTGGAATAATTTGCTTGATAAATTTATAAATAAGGTTTCAATTAAATTATTCCATGAACAGTAGTATTTATTTTATAATATTCTAGAATAAATATTAAAATATCTAGAAATAAATTTTGAATTTTTTACATTATAATTATTAAGTAACTGTGTGAATATTTTTTCCAGATACAAGTAAATTATAAGGTCACATTCTCACACGTTTCCAAAGAGGAAATATTGAATCCTGGATGATATTGATATTTCTAAGCATGGATAAATCAATAATAATTCAATTTTTACAGGAAATAAAGATGTAAAATTCCCAGAAAATTTGGGGAAAATAAAAATCAATCTGGGAAATGTTATTCACTGCTTCATGGTGCTAGAAAACAAAACTACATGTGTAACCGCGCCTAACTTGAACAATTCAAATGCGATTAGTCATGTAAAATAAATGATTGGCTGCAAAAATGCAATTTTTCGTATTTTTATAACATTTTTTATATCAGTGAAAAAATAAGGAAAACTCAAATAAAAATAACAACATGGTCTATTAATTGATGCAATCAACGAGGCTATTAACACGTAGACTACAATAAAAATAGGCAGCTGGTCCTAATAATTTACCAACATTTACCTTGGAATTTATAACAAGTTAGGCTAAAATTACATATTTTCAAACATCATTTTCCAGTTGTTGATTTTTAGCAAAAAACACATGCATTGTTCATCAACTACAATCAACATCATGAACACTCCATCAACATCTATTAACCTCATAACACCTTTTTATAGTAAATTCCAAAAAATCAAAGTATTTATCACTTTTTTATCATTTCGGTTTCACATTTTCAAAGGCAAATGTAAAATAACAAAAAACAAAGAAATTAGGTTATACATATATTCTGAAATTTCAAATAAGCCAAAACAAAAATTGCACAAGTATTATGATATAAGATGAAGTTTTTTTAGAAGTATGTAGTGCAATTTGAATATAGGATCACTCAAAAACTAATTAACAACTATTATTATTCACTACTTTTAAGTTCTATCATTTTTATTTATTTATTTCATTACTTTAAATTATATCTAGAATATAAATTTTGTAATTATTTGTACTAGAAAATGTTGATACTATTATCATAGAGTGAACTAACTATGCTAGTTGTCCCAAATGTAGTTAGTTTAGTTAAAAATATAAAACTAGCACTAAATACATTTTAAAGTTATTCCTGGTGAAATTAAATTTCCAATTTATTCTGAAAACAAAAATCAATTATTGAGTAACTTCACAAATCTGGGCAAATTGCTTGTTTGTCCTACAAACTTAGATCAGATGCTCCAGAAATCACTGCCACAGTTAGCCTAAATTACACTAAATGTTATTCATATTGTTTGTAATATTCGTTGACTTTTGCAATTAATATTATATTTTTTAACAGAAATAATTTGTGAAAAGCAATTATTATTTATAAATGACCTTTGGCCAATTTAGGAAGTCATTGTTTAGGGCCCAAGCCCAAAGCTAGTTTGAGTTCAAGCTGGGCTAAATGCCTTTTATCAATTTATAAATATATTTGCTACCTTGAACACAAATTTGTTTTTAAATTGTAAATTATTTCTTGAAAATTGGCAAAAAATGTCGAAATAATTTCTTATACAACATCTAATTTCTTAATAAATTTCCAAAATTCTTTTTACAAGCTTATCTTAAAAAAGTAGTATGTACTTGGATTTTTAGATCATTAGAAACATTTTTATAAGGTACTATTAATTAATTATGTCATGTTCTATTGATGAAACTAAATTGTTAAATATTAAATAAGTGTCATTAATATTAGTAATTAATTTATAACACAAAGGGCAAACATTCTTTTTAACACTAAGAATAATCAGTTTGTTTTAATTTTAATTGCGACAATTATAATATAATAGAATTAAAATTTCTATTTTTTAAAGAGCTAATTAATTAATTTCTCACATAAAACAAATTTAGAAATTAAAATTATGATAATATAATCACTATAACGATTAAAATGCACGAAACTATATGTCCAAATACTCTTATTACACTGCTATATAGCAACTGACCTCCTTTTCCAACTACAAAATAAAAAGTAATGGTGCAAGTTAAGGGAAAAAAATGGCCGCCATTTTTGTGTGGCATTTACTCGTTGAAATAAGAAAACCCCTGAACAGTTGTCCTACAAACGAAACCCTGAACCGGTTTTTGACTTGCTTTCACACACACAACATACTCATGAAGCAAGCAAGACCCTCGTTTATATTTGTGCAAAATTCGGTGGAAATAATCCAGGGTCGAGTAGCCATTTTTCAAACACAAACCTCCAGCTATTTTGTCTTCAAAAAATTGAAATCTCTTTTCCAACTTTAAACTAACAATTATATAATATTTAATATTATGTGCAAATGTTTTTTGGAGACTTTGGCAACTTTCTTTTGAAGCTGTTATGACCCAAATCTTTAAATATGGGTTTTAAATATAATTTGGAAAAATTGTATAAAATATTACCACAGAATATTTTCCAAATTTCAATTAGTTTCCTTTATTTCTTTGCAATATTTTACAGATGAAGATAAAACACAGTTTTGAACGAAATGATTTAATTGAAAACAAAGCTAACAATGGGAAATATGAAATAATTAAATTGAATAAACAAATAGGAATATAAATTGAAAAATAATTATACAAAATATTAATAGGAAAAATAACGAAATACCTACAATAATAATTATATTGCAGTAAGAAGTCCAAAACTGTTTCTTTGTTAATGAGGAAAATTGTTTTTTCTTTATAGTTGAAATTTAAAAGTTTTGCAAATATTATTTGACATTTATCAGTAATTTAGAAATATTTATTAATTAATAATTGAAAATATGAATTGAATTAAAAATTCATAAATTAATCGATTCTAATTTGCAATTAGAATTATACATATAATATTAGAGATGTAAATTATGATTTTATAGTAGGTTTATTTTTATTATTACTTTCATTATTTTATTTCTATAAAAAAATTCTAATTTTAAATACCTTCGTGCTGATGTTCATCATAATTACATTTTCCAGAAACCCTATTTGGCACAAGACATTCATGTAACAAGTTTCTTTGTATACAGAATAATAAGTACCCTGTTTTCCGACTCAAATCTCCTGCATAAAAGGAAAATTTCAAAAAATAACAAGGCGAATTCATCTTCAGGAAAATGTACGTAAATAGTCCAAAATTTAACTGAATGAATTCCAATTGTTTTTTCCCCTAAATTTAACCAACACTAAACACTAACTACTAGAATGTATTAATTTCAGTTCGCAATGCATAAATTGCTCATTAAATTTATCGCTAATTAGCTTTTAAATTAGAATAGAAACAGTTCAAATTGCAAACAGTTTAATAATCTATTTATAATTCCCAAATTTCCTAATTAAATTATAATTTCACTAACTTGTTGTTTAACATGCAAATGTACAAATCTACCATTACAACATTTAAACTGTCTAATTTTAATGCAATTGTGACTTTATTTTTAATACTATTTTAACCTAATTTTGAATATCAATTCATAATTCACAAATCTTCTAATTATGTTATTTAATTCAGTCATGATTTCAATAATTTGTGTCTTAAATTAACAGGAATAATTCCTAAATTTGTCTAATAAGGTTATAAGTTCACTATAAATAATGCAATAGTGACATTAATTCCGAATATTGCAATTATGTTAACAATTTTCATTATTTTATGTAAAACAATTTTGAAATTCGCATAAATACACCTAGCTATTTCAAAACCTTCATGAATACATTCCTTTATTAGTTAGAAACATCTTGGAATTTTATTGCAACCTTAAAAGTTATTTCCTCATTTTTTACTGTTTATTTCTGCAATTAAGTTGGGTATTAAAAAATCACATCATCACTTGTATTTTTTTGTCTGCGCACATTGTAATTACGTATCTAAAGGACTATTATTTGAAACTGCAAAATGTCAGTTGGAAGCCAATGTGGGCCAGATCAAGTTGATTATTCTCACCTTTTAAACATACAGTCTGTTCACACAATAGACAAAAAAAAGCCCTAAACAAATGCCAGCAAATGACAATTAGAGAGAATTAAAGTAGGCCTACATATTAAGTGTGATTTAAAACCGTGACAGGAAACATATTGGGGATGTGTCATTTGACAAGCTCTATCGACTTGCTTAATTATTTTCCGCAAACATAATTAGAATATCAGTTTGTAGTGAATTATTTATAAAAATTAAACACAGAAATTTCAAAGGAAACAATTAAATATCAGGAAAACACATTTAATTTACTACAATTTATGTAATTACACTATAATTGCACATTTAACATTCACAATGCAAAGTTATGAAATAAACAACAAGATCAATATTACAGGAAAATTACTAAATAAATTTATTAGTATAAAATGCAATTAATTATTATTGTATTTCATAAATAATACATTCCAATTAAAGTTTCAACTGTTCACATTTTAAAAATAGGTGTCAAATACGAAAATGCACCATTGAGTGGAGCTAGCTGTGAACTTAATATCAATACAATTTATTTGCAATTAATATTGTATTTATTTTGCATTAACTTCATTTTAATTAATATTTTGAATTTTATTTCATAATTTATTCAAGTGCGCAATTTCAATTATCCATAATCGCTCTAAATATTTATAGGTTTGTATAATTTTAGAATTCAGTTTAAGAATTTATGCTAAACTTTCTAAACTATTCAACATGTTGCAGAATCATTTGAAATGTAAATATTTGTTGCATTTATTATTAAAATATTTTTAATTTCTATATTACAGCATATTTCTTTAATAAACAAGCAAGAAATTACAGAACTATTAGCTGTAATGACCCCTTATGACCTTTGCATGACCTCCAATACGCGGAAATACCTGTGAGCATAAGCATAAATATTGGAAACAAGTTTGGCAAATTGAATAAGTAATTTTCAATTTTTTTGAGGAAATTGTTGGAAATTTTCCAAAAAATTTCTTCGAGAAAATGTCATAAAATAGTTATGTTGTAAAGGTGACATCTGTTGCTTGGAACAGGTGAAAGGAGGTGCTGAAAGGGTTAAGTTACCTTGTACATGGAGTTGTTTGAGGCAGAGGCCAATGAACATGAGCCAAAATATCCCCAAGCTCATTCTGAGATTTCTTTCTTATTCTTTGAGACGTTCATTGCTGTTCGCATAGAACCATCTTACACTGACACTCACTGCACAGTGCTCAAATGTGAACTTCATGCGACTCTGTTTCACACAAGTCACGTGCTTTGTGACGTCACACACTCACCTCACACCTCCTACAAACCATGGCCATTGAGGGGAGTGAAACTTTCAGCCAATCGCAGCGCTTCCATTGTTATTGCAAACAGTTGTACACTTTTGTTGCCTAAAAAAGAATAAAGAAAACGAACTGTGCACTTGGAATTCTTGCTTTTTTTTTCACAAAATGACCAATAAGGTCGATGGGACTCGAATAAGAGCCGCAACAATATTTTTAATTAAAGATTTGACAATATTTTTAAATATGAAAATATATGATTTTTTTGCCAATTTATTTATAATGCAGTTTTTTAGTAAACACTATTTAATTAGGATTATTATTATTTATTGCTTAATTAAGTTTGTTTGTAAGTATTATTTATTTAAGTGTATTTTAAATATTATTCAATTAAGTGTATTTTAAATAAAATTTAATTATATGTATTTTAAATATTATTTAATTAAGTGTATTTCAAATTTTTTTTAATTAAGTGTATTTCAAATATTATTTAATTAAGTGTATTTTAAATGTTATTTAATTAAGTGTATTTTAAATATTATTTAATTAAGTGGAATTAAAATGTTAGTTCGTTACGTGTCATTAGCATGGAAAGCTATTATTAATATAGTCAATTAAGGTATTGGTGAACATGAGATAATTACGTTTACTATTTTACTAAATATTGTAAATCAATTTCACCAACAATTCAAAATTATTAAACAATATTATTATAAAATTAGTAAATAAATTTATTACTAAATATTGCTAAATAAATTGTATTATTAAACATAATTATGAAAAATGATTAGTGATGTAGATAATTACAATGATAATATTTATACCGGTAATTAAATACAGTTTCATTTAAGAGTATTTTATTAAAATAATAAATAACACGTGCAACAAAAGCAAACATTGGTGGCGCCATCTAGCAACCCAAATAGGCAACACATGACCAAATATGTATATTGAATTCCATAATTCAAAATTGTTTCATAACAAGAATTAAAACCACGCAAATTGAATAATTATCCCACAACAATTTCTGATGAATATCTGAACTTCTCGATTCATCGCAATATCTTTTAAAACGCGTTTCCATATTTTAAAAGCAGTGGGGAAGCGGGCGGTGACGAAACGTCCATGGCGATGGACATAAATAATTAGTACTTTCAGAAAAAAGACAGTTTTTCACGTCAATGGGCAACAGTTATTAGACCGAATGACGTAAATGATGACGTCACAAGTACGTGCTCCTCCAGCGTTAAAGACCATGATAATTGACAACTTGTGACGCGTAAATTACGTCATCAGTCATTTGGCAGCCATGATGGAAGGGTTGTAAAAAAGTGCGCTGTCTTCGGAAGTTTCACATCATCCATCATATATAAGGTAAGCAATCGTGAATATATTACTTGAAATATTGAGGTAAAGAAGTCGTTGATGGTTTATTGTAAGAATGTGGGTTGATCTTTGTCGGAAAAAAGACGGATGGCGATGGATTAGTATTCCAAACAATATAACGGCCACTAGAAAAATCGCAAATTAGCCCTTAAATAACCAATCCCTGGCTTCGATAAACGCCAATCGTCGCCACAAACGGAATCTTGTGGTGCTAATATACCACATTAATGCGTTAGTTTGTGGAAAATAGCGTTTAATATTTTTCGAACGTTGAAGGGAATTTTGAATTTGTAGAACGTTTTCTGTGGCAGCCATCTTGGATCGGTGCAAGGTTCAACGGAAAACGACTTTTCCCGCCAAAACTACGACGCAATGCCATCCACACTTAACGGCGTGTTAGGTAAGTGTGATTATACAACATTTTTTCAATGATGAGAAATAATTTTCAGTTGCTGTTTCGGAAATAAGGAGCAATAAAGAAGGACATTTTCGTGCGTTAAAAAATAAATAGTAAATGGGTCGCTTGTTAATTACGTTAAATTAATAAAGAGAAGAGGTTTGAAGGAGCTTGTTGTCGACACGGGGGAGGATGGAAATTCAAAAATCGTCTTTTTTTAAATATCATTAATACATAACAGAAATTTATAACTTGGAATATTCTGGTCAGCACTACTATGAAGTATCATTTGTTTGCGACAAATCATTCAACATAAGTAGATTAGCATTTAAAATGTTCTATAGTCACTTTCAAATCTTGGAAACAAAAAAAGACGATGTATTAAAATTAAATTGTGGCAATTTCATTTTGACAAAAAAATAAACTAACAAGTAAACCAATAGGCTTCAAATAAATACCAGAGATTAAAATAAATAATCGGGCTTGGAATCAATAAATAGGCTTACAGTGAAAGAAAGGGCTTACAATGAATAAACAAGCTTAAGATGAATAACCTGTCATAAAACAATGATTAAGATGCTTAAAAGAATTAACCAGATAAACTAACTGAAACAATGACAAGAAGATGGGAAAAGTATAAAATACTGATTTACATTGACATATTCAGGGAAGGAAGAATAATGTCGCTAACTGAGAAGTTCAACTGACCAGCGGAGCAAGTGGACAACTTTAACCTTTGGAATGAATTTGTAAGTGGATAACTAAAGAAGTGGCTCATCATCCACGGACGTCGTTGGAAAAGGCTGGGGGTTGCCCTTTAAAACCTTCTACGTTTGCAAGGAACCCACGCCCAACGTGGCCGCGGCTACGGTAGGATCGCGCTAGTGTTCAGGGATCGGCAATTCGTTTAAGGAAAACGGGTTGCTGGTCCTTACAGAAACGAGCATTGGGTTGCCCTGGAAGCCCAATGGTTGTTCCTGTTAGGGGCATTATTTTCAGATCAACAGGCAGATGGCGTGTCGGCGGCATCAGGACGTCTTCACAACCAGTGTTACCTTCACCAAGAGTGTAGTGCAGTGTTACCTTCTCCAAGAGTGTAGTGCAGTGTTATCATTGTAAGTGAGGTGCCATGTGATCTACGTTGGAAGTGCCGTTTAGTGTGTCTTCGGAGCATCGGACGACAAGACGAAAACATCTATGCGGAAACTAAGCCAAACGTTGGCCGCAAATGGAGGTCTGCACAGGATTTAAAAGAACTAGTGAGGGGCATGTCAAAGAACAGATTACATGTAGGCTTTACATCCACTCAAAACTACTTGCTACAATAGAGAAAGATGCGCTGATTCATTGTTTACCGAGAAGTCTTCCAAAAAGCGGAATATTAAATACATTATATCAAGGTGTAATGCAATTATTTATTAATTTAATTCTCATGGTTTGGTTCACTTGATATTCGCAGACTAGCAGGGAAATAAAAGAACTTGTTGCGTAGTTTACGAACAACAAAATATTTAAAAGAATACAAGAAGAAGGAAGAAAGCGAATAAATGAAGATGACAAATTTTGATGGCAAGAAGTTGAGAAAATAGAGGAAAAAATGACGAAGAAAAGCAATGAAAAGGAAATGGGAAAATAAAAGACAAGAAGATGGGAAAACAGAAGACCGGAAGAGGAGGAAAACAGAAGACAGGAAGAGGAGGAAAACAGAAGACAGGAAGATGAGGAAAACAGAAGAAAAGAAGAGGAGGAAAACAAGACAGGAAGAGGAGGAAAACAGAAGACGGGAAGACAGAAGAGATGAAGACAGGAAGATAGGAGACATGAAGATGGGAAGATAGAAGACAAGAAGATGGAGAAGATAGAAGACAAGAAGATGGAGAAGATGGAAGCCAAGAAGATGGAGAAGATAGAAGACAAGAAGATGGAGAAGATAGAAGACAAGAAGATGGGATGTAACGATGACAACAATATGGGACGTAATTATGACAAGAAGATGGGAAATATTGAAGAGCAATTTTTTGTGTATTTAATCTGTTGTCAGTTTCGTTAGCAATCAAGCAAAACTCATTTTCAGGAAGAAACGAAATAACGGAGGTCACAAGAGTGACTTGTCCTAACATAATGCTGCTTCATGTTGACATTTAGTGTGAGAAAAAGAATACCTCTCACCATGAAGTTGAACTATTTCTCAGAGCATTAGATAGACACAGTCAAGTTAGCAATTATGTTGCATGTCGTGTTCTTGAATAAACGGACAAATGGACCCATTGGATTGGAATTTACAAGAGGATATCTAAAGCCATGGCTCATCATCCACTGATGTCGTTGGAAAAGGCTGGCGATTGCCCTTGAAATCCTTCTGCGCTTCCAAGGAACCCACGCCCAACGTGGCCAGCTACGGTAGGATCGCGCTATTGTATAAGGACCGGCAATTCGTTTAAGGAAAACGGGTTGCTGGTCCTTAAAGGAACGAGCATTAGGTTGCCCTGGAAGCCCAATGGTTGTTCCTGTTAGGGACATTATTTTCAGGTCAACAGGCAGATGGCGTGTCAGCGGCATCGGGACGTCTTCTTCGCTACCAGTGTTACCTTCACCAAGAGTGTAGTGCAGTGTTACCTTCACCAAGAGTGTAGTGCAGTGTTACCTTCTCCAAGAGTGTAGTGCAGTGTTTCCTTCTCCAAGAGTGTAGTGCAGTGTTTCCTTCTCCAAGAGTGTAGTGCAGTGTTATCATTGTAAGTGCAGTGCCATGTGATCTACGTTGGAAGTGCCATTTAGCGTGTCTTTGGAGCATCGGACGACAAGACGAAAACAGCTATGCGGAAACTAAGCCAAACGTTGGCCGCAAATGGAGGTCTGCGCAGGATTTAAAAGGACTTGTGAGGGGAATGTCAAAGATCATGTTGCATGTAGACTTCCATCCACTCAAGTCTACTTGCTACGCCGGAGGAAGATGCGCTGATCCAATGCTTACCAAGAAGTCTTCCAAAAAGGGGAATCCCAAATACATTATTAGTGTGTAACTATTTTTAAAAATTGATTATAATTACTTGGTTGACTTGATATTTGCAGAGACTAGGATAGCAGTAGAAGATCAGGTTGCCAAGAATAGAGATGCTGCATGAAGGAGGCCTAAGATGTACCGTTCAGTTTGATAATGGTATACACAAAGATGGAAAAATAGAAGATAAAAAGATAAGGGGAAATAAAAGACAAGTAGATGGGGACAATAGAGGACAAGAAAATGGTTAAATTGAACTATAGGAAATATGGAAAACAAGAAAATGGAAATATTGAAGACAAGATGGGAAAAGTTAACAAGAAGGGAAAAAGGGACAAAGAATTGGTCATAAAGGAAGACAAGAAGATGGAAAAAAACAGGAATTCTAATTATGTAAAATGGAAAGAAAGAAATATGGGAAAAGATGATTAGAAGTGTGTTGGTGTATATTTAAAAATTTATCCGGAAGATGAGATGAAAATGATAGTTGAAAAGATTAATGGTGTAAGGAGAATAGAGGAAGACAGAAAAGCAAAGATTAATATATGAATATCAAAGTCAAAGAAGGAATGAAAACTGTTGAAGATGAAGAAATGAATATTTAAAAGGAAGGTGTGAATGTTTGTTAATGTAGAAGGGGTGATCAAACAAAATGGCGTAAGATCTTAGATGAAGAGGAAGATGTGACTTGCATGGTCGGTGTAATAAAGTGTAATTAAATGTATACCCGTCACTACAGTGTTGACAAGTCCTCTAGTTAAGTTCCACACATGGCATTATAATAGAGATTATAAAAGGGGAACCAACAAAGGAATGGGCAGTGTGTGTTTTGGTGGTCTGACCGCGTGCACCAAGTACATAAGTTGAGCATTAAAAAGTGGTTCCCTGGACAACAGAGTGTTCGTGTTCGACTGTTTCCTTACCTCGGGCCGGCCGGAGAAGAGGAACCTTATAACGTGCCGTTCATAAATGCGCTGAGGAAGAAAGGACAAAACTATCAGAAAGAAACCAATTTTTGAGAGACTTAAGTTTGAAGATATATATCTGAAAAAGTAATTTGGAAATGCAGAAAAGATCGTCATGAAATAATGGATTTAAAAATATATTCCACGGAATCATACATTACAAATTTACCCACGTGTTAGCGCAATTTCTGAAGATGTGAAATGCAAGATAAAAGTACGTAAGGAATGAAGAGTTTTGCGCGTTTAGCAATGAAGGCAAATACATATAAAATAAACAATGAATAAATAAGGTTTGCATGGAATGAAAAAATGCCGAAAATAATCACACTTATACTTTTAATTAAACTATAAGTATATTGCAATGAACACATCTGGCTTTGCGTTACTAATTCATAGTACCCTGTACAAAAACCTACGTCAGTTAAAATATACATGCAAGAAAGGCAGTAATATTATTCGAGTTTCTTAAAGTACAAATAAGTAAAATATATATTTGAATTAAATTAGAAATAGAACTCACTACATACCACAATTACTTTCTTGTTAATGCTTTGTTAAAATCTAACAACTGGGGAAATGTTACAACAAGAAATAAATAATTGCTTCGTTCATAGGATGGTTTGCAGGATATTTGTTCAACATTTGCATAACTATATTTACAACATATTAAAAAGTTAATGGTAACATATAAATTTTTGGATAAATGTTTAACAAAATTATGACAAAAAAGACGGGTTTGGTGAAGCGGACATCGAAAGCGAAACTGAAACGAGGAAGAATAATGATTTGGCAGTTTGCTGAACTTTAACTTGTGTCGGCATTAGATCCTTTTAGGACCTATTGGGGATACCGAACTGGGTCTGGCAGTTCATTGTCTATTAGGTCATTTCTGGAAGTTGGTTTGGCCCAAACCGCTACAATGAAACTCTCCACTTCAGATTCATTCTCGCCACGAACTATTCGGAAGTAGCCGTTTTCTCCCCAGTTTGTGCCCCAGGAATTTGCACAAGTCTAAAATCACAAAGGGCACTTTGAATTGTTACAATTGGAGTAGCAAATAATATGGAAATGAAGTTTAACGAAATCTTACGAACCCAATATTTCACCGGTCGTCTTTGCGAGCGATCCGTGCCCCATCTGCAGTGAGGGATAAAATAAACGCTTAAATGAAGTTCTTATAACTTTCCCAGTGAATACAAACGAACCCGATAATCCGAACAGCATGGTAACCATGTTGGTGCCCATCGACTGCTATATTGATGTTCGCATTGGAGTAACGGTAAACTCCGGCTCGGTAGACAAAGAAATCTTCACGCAGGCGAAGAATAGCTGGAAAATGAACAGTGTTTGTTCAACAATACATTTATTTTTCACTGGGGGCCTCGAGTCTAGGGCAAAAGAGGCCCTAATACCACCGAAGCCTTTCTGTCAGCCCTTTTTGTAACATGACAAAGGACACTATTCTATTTTATGCCATTTGTCATCAGGATTCAGGGAAACAAGCAATTTAGGAACTTGTTAAATGATAGTGCTATATGTAGAGTATCTAGTGTATCGAAACATGTATCGATCTGTATTGGCATGCTGTGAGGTATCAACATGCAATTTTGATGTTCTGTTGACTGCATTTTTGAATTTTGGCCAGGAAATGTTTTGTTGGCTGTACATCGATATGTATCGCATAAGCTTCGGTACGCACCGGTACATGGTCGATACGTATTGTATGTTTCGGTATGTACCGGTACATTATCTATACGTGTCAGTGGTAGTATCAATACTTGGACTTGGTTTTGGTGTTCTTGTCGGTTCATTCCATTCAAGCATATTGATATATACGACCACAATATCGATACGTATTGTTGCACTTTTATGTTGAGTTGCGGCTCATCTTCAAGTGTTTTGATGTAAGTATTGGTATGCATCAGCACGATACCGATACGTATCAATGTGAATGCTCCAGTCGATGCTTTGATTGACGGTACATGCAGCCCAACACAATGCTTTCACAGAGATGTTCCGATATATTGTCGATACGTACCGGGGCACATTTCGATTCGTACCGGGGCACATTTCGATACGTACCGGTACACTTCGATACGTACCGGTACACATTTTCGATACGTATCGTTACACATTTCGATACGTACCGGTACACATTTCGATACGTACCGGTGCACATTTCGATACGTACTGGTGCACATTTCGACATGTATCGAACCACATTGACGTTTAAGTCGGTATCTTGTTTAGCAGTACATTAATATGCTTAAAATAAACTATCTTTATCATTACGTATCAGTTTCTATATCGATACGTTGTATCCCAGTACGTATCGAAATGCTGAGTCCTGGTGACAGTTCCATTGATGATAGTGACCACTTCACACACGTGGGGCCCTTATACGTAGGCACATATACCTTGAACGGGTCCATTGCTCTGAATCTCTCGCATGATCGAGTCTTCATCGGAAGACAGTCGATACGACGGCGGACTGGAATAGATTCGTCCATTGGCCCCTGTGGAAGGGCACCTTGCGTACAGTCTATTGCTGCTCCTGGGAACAGAGCAAGTGCCCTTTTGCCTTGTGCTCCCACTTTCGTACCTGTAACACTCTTCCGAAACCAATCTGTAAAAAAATACAATCGAATTTCCTGATTTCAATAAAGTGTATGCAATGACTGAGACAATGCTCATTAAGGTACCCAAAAGTGAATAAATAATTCCATGCTCTGTCTGTGTAGCCACTCTGGCAAGACGATTGTCTTCGAATATCGCAAGAAATAAGTTGCTGCGCCGACAACTGCGTTCGCTGCCTGCCCTGACTCTGAATGGCCAACCGGTCGGCGGCAAGATCTACACACCAAGCAAACAAAGCAATTCTCTTTATTTGCACAAGGTCTTCCCATTCAGAATGTAGCATTAAAATGGCCCTTTTATTACTGTAGTAGCACTTCGCAAAAGCAACAAGTTCGCGATCAAATGTTAGATGTCTTATATACTTTGCCACACCACGAACAGCAAATATTGACAATTGGAGAACTTTTTACAGCTTCTTTATGATAGTTAGTTGTATACCTGCTGTGGAAATGGCCCATGATGAAGGAAATGGCCCTTGGTCCCTGATCTGCTGGATGTAACCGGGCCATCTCTGGCGGCTGTCGAATTCGCTTTCCAGGGGACGACCATCCGTATGCACCCTTACGGTTCTTTGAGATAAAACCTAAGAAATCATGAAAGATAGTAATAATGAATCTAGTTGTCAATATGAATACGAATATCAAATACCTGGCTTTGTGGTTGACAAGCTCCAAGATAAGACGTAACGCCTTCCGTGAGCGTCTTACCCCAGAAATCGGAATAGTTGGACGCTTGCCATCTATTCGATAGGAATTATTGCCAAACGTAGCATTGATAGGAACCAATATTACGGATATGGAAACAGAAAACAACAGACCCATAGTCGGCTCTGTTAATGTGGTCTATCAGTTCCGGTCGGACGAGACACGCGTTCTCTTCGCACAACATTTGGAAGTTGTTGGGGCTTAAAGCACGGCACGTGCTGCACGCGGACAACACTCATTGAGTTTGTTAATGATGTTTATAAGATGGAGATGAAAGAAATCCTGGTTCATACCTACCATGTGTTGCAGTTCAGGCGAAATGAAGTGTTTTCTTCGTAAGCTTGTCCTTGGTAATAGCAATGCTCTGAAACGATACGACGAAACGCCAAAACGATACGACAAAATGCCAAAACGATACTTGATCGCCGAATGAGACCTTACATTTCAACAAAGTTCTACAGTTTGGTTTTGAATTAAATGCAGTGAAAATGGGAACAATAGGCGGAAATTAAAAGTGCAAGTTCCAAATATGACCACTAGGTGGCGCAATTGCATCGATAAAGACGTGTATCGGGCATTCTTCTGTTTGCGTTGCGGTCATAGCTTCCTTTGTTCCCCACCAGAGGGCTCCCAACATGGCTATTGGGTATGTTTCAGTCTATATATCGATACACGCTTTCAGTATCGTGATGTATCGAAATGGCCTGACTATTTCTAGGATAATTTCCAAAGTCCAGCGATATTCATGTTTAGGAAAGACATGAAAACTTGAATACGTATTCTGATAGCTTGGAATCTCGTCTTTCAGATTATTGCGCCACCTGGTGGGCATTTTTGGAACTAGCCGCTATTTTTTTTCGGTTATTTTTATTTTTTGGTCGCATTTTGGACACGGACTGCATACCAGGGTCTTACTTTGGATGGGTGAAGGTGATGGAGTTGGGGGTTCAGGTTGGTCACGGCATATTGTCCAATAATCAGGGCAGCAATCGTCATTAGGGCTTCTTAGGCAAAAGTCATCGCAGTAGCAAACCGTTCCATGGATCGGATAACCGCAATCGTCCATTCGACCGCGGCAGCACGGATCGCTGCGCAATTCGCAGTACTTTCCATCGGCAAGGGCCGATTGGGCCTTAGACGATGCCAATGATACAGTCAGCACCCAGAAGACGCTCAGCTTCATCGTCTTTAGGGCCATTCTCTCTCTCTCGCTGCCCCTGGTACGCAGGGCTGAAACGCACGCGTGTTTATTGATCGATTGAGCTGAAATTTTGCACTAAGATGTCAAATATACTCAGGTATGTTGTTACCAAATTGCCCTATTGTAGGGAATGTGTGAAATAATTGGGGAAATTGATAATAACGAATTTAGGGTGATATTAATAGCTAGAACAAATGAAATGTTTGAAGTTTTCCCTCCGTTACGAATAGGCCTAATGCCAACAAGGTTACCTTATTGTGGAAAATAAAAAAAGCAAACAGAAAAAGTAGAGCAAAGCAATTGAATTATCAGCGAGACAGATGTTTGCTCAAGTTTACATTGTTACTGGTTTCTTATCAGACCCGAAGTTGCTTCTTATATGTCTTGAAGGAGAAGGACCCGAATGGAACTGAAAGAAATAAATATACATAGAGGCAAATGGGAATTTAAACAAAACAATACTATGCCACATTTGGATTATATTTTAGGCACTGACCTAGTTCCATTGCAATCAAATAAAATGAAATAAAATCGGCAAGAAAACCGGTATTTGGACAAGAAAAACCGGTGCGAGTATCGCGCGCCCTTCTATCCCGTAAATCGAAATATATTTCGGTATTTTAAAATCAATTATGCTTTTCCAGACTTTAATTAGGCCTAATTTGTTCTTGATTACTGTAAATATGACAAATAAATATCCCCAGCAACAGAAACATGTTTTTTTTGCGCTGAATGTCATTGGGATTAATGATAATTCGCTTAATCCACTGAGTGTTTAATAAAAAAAAAATTCTAGACCTTGACCATAGTTTTTTAAACATGTTCTTAATCTTACAATAAGCAGCTTATTGGTTCTGTCTTCCATATTTCCGGTTCCACATTAACACCTATGTGAGGAGATAGTTTGGTTTTACTTAGAAGTGTAATTATATTCAATTATCACCCAGATATAACCTACTTAAAGTTCTAAACAACAGTCACACCTAAGTATAGGCCTAAACTAAACAGTTTCCTTATTAAGTAATCTAATTGTGTTGCTGGCATTTATAAATACCATTAAATTTGGCCTTGGCATCGAGGTTCAAGGTCATGCATGTATTTAATGAAGTTGATGAAGAAATTTTAAAGTGAAGGCGAAATTTAACAAAACTATTTCAAATTTAATTTGGAAAGTAATTAATAGTACTATATAGCTTAATTAGGGAATTGTTTGGCCTTTAAATGGTCCAAGGCCATTCCTGAGCTTTAATAATTCTCAGAATAGTGTGTTTTAGTCGCTTTTACTCGTAATTAACGTGTTTTACGTAAATTAGTGATATTTACTTACAAATAGACAAAAGTACAAAGAAATACACAAAATTTAGGCTTAAAGTTTGAAACTCACAAAATGGAGTTTTGGCTTATTAATTTGATTCTGGGATGCTAAGCGTAGTAGTATATAAGAAATGACTTCTGTTTAATGCGTATTTGGTAGTTTTTTTGTGTGTTTTCTTGGAGTTTTACGTGTTTTCTTCATCGGCAGACGACACATGCAGACATTGTCAAATGTACGTCGATGTATCAGATTGGAAAACCGGTTTTTTTGTGTGCTGTTTGGTTTTGGTAGGACTGTCACGTGTGACCTTTCTTTAGCTTCTTAAAGATTGTCGCTCTCCCCAAGACACATCAAAATAGTGGAATCCGTATTGAATATTTCACGCTACAATGGCGACAAATTCTTCTTGCTGGCCGCCATCTTTCTTTTTTCATAACTCACACAAGCATATAACTTTTTATTGCAAAGGTTGTTAAATTTGGAATCCAGATACAGGTACTTGTATTTCATTATTTTCCCCCATCATTTTTGCATTAAGTTTGAAAATAAACAAATAAATGAGAAGTTAATGATGCTTAATTGCTGTATTTAAAACGAAATAATTAATGTTTTAAACTGGAATTATATATTTAAATGTTACACATTACATTGAATTACTATAGATTGTATGGAACTTAATTAAGCTGTTTGCAATATATTTCACAATATTATTCCTAAAGTTTGTCAAATTAGTGAGTGATTTAGGTGTTTAAAAGTAAGCATGAGTATTAGTTTGGCATTCAGAAAGTTAATTAGAGCTTAGTTAAGTGTTAGTACTGGGTTATAAGAAATGTCTGAGAACACTTACTTGGATTGTCTTGGAAATATTGAGGGCAACTGAACTCTTGTGAGCAGATAGGAAAGTGCAAACAGAAGCAGGGAAAGAATAGGATTGACGATAGGTGGGCGGAGTTAAAGTGTCAGCATGCGCAGATGAAGTCTCCAATACCTGTACTATGTGCACGTGTAGTAATATTTGGGTTTTTGCACAAATCTTCATTTTTAGGGGATTTCTTTCAGTATATAAATTGGATTTGCTTCAATAATTCATTGTCATTTGGAACGGTTATGGAGCATTAATTTTTACATGATAACCAGAAAAAAGATGGCCGCCAAACCGTGACAGTACATTATTTTCTATTTTTTTTAATAAAAAAATGCAAAATTCCGCTTATTAGAGACATTGGCCCAAATATCCGGAATGTTCAGTACTGTAGTAACCAGTGTTGTTGCAACTGAAGGTTGGAATGCACAGTATAGTCAAAAATAAAAATTATAACATTATTTTTTGTACACTGCAGAACTTAACATTTCACCACCAGGTGGCGCTGCTTCAGTATCGAAATGTGCACTGTTTTTTGTATAGTAGTAATTATACGTATCAATATCGTTTTTTTTATGAGAAAGAAATTAAAGTATAATGTAAACAAAATGTAGGTATTAATTCGTATTTCGTTTGGTATAATGGCCACCAAGTGGCAGGTCGATCGCTATCTAAATGCAGGCAACAGGAAATGTCCCCTGGTGGCCACTGTACCAAGCGAACCGAATGTGCCGTCACTGCGTTTTGTGTACAGGCAAAAAGGCTTTATTGCAGTATTTGTGCAATAATATTGCGTGAAAGGTAGTTTCCACGCACGATTTTGTATAGAGTAACATGGGATGTATTGCACGAGCAATAATGCTACGCAATGGTATTGCACGAAAAGTTTTAATCTTTTTTTCAAGAGTTATCTAATCTGCCTTCAAATATAGAGTTCAATTTGGTGTTTTATCTTGGGTAAATAATATTTCTAATAAGTTAGGCCATTTCGAGGCTTTTGATGAATGGAACATGCGATAATTATTGTGGAAAGAAATCCCCGATTTGAATTCAGGAAAATGTAAAATGTGACCTTTGTATTTTCAATGTAGAAGCACGATCACGTTACGCCTCAACCCTTTTTTTTGGTGCTGTTTGTACCGAATACATAAATACTTATTAAACGAATAATGAGCTGTATATGAAGGCAATAAAAAAATATCAAAATGCTAAGACGAAGTAAAATTGTAATCGTTTCAAGGATTTTGCAACATGAATGCCGGGAATCCAATATGGCCGACTCATTGTTTCTCTGCAATGTCATATGACACACTGAGTTGACACAGCAGGTTTACTGCAGTGAACTGTCATAAATTATCTAGATAGCAGAATTTATAACGATGGAAATGAAATCCCATCTATGAAATCCGACTTTATAAATATTCAATCAAGTATAGGCCTGGAAAAAATGGCGGGGAATGTCTTGTGAAATTTTTGACACTTTACTCAGCCCATAGATAGTGCTGTGACGTCACGCGCCAGAAAGATATTGGACCACATACAGAACTGGAGATATGGAAGGCGAAAAATAGCCGAAAGTAACTGATAAAAAGCCACATTGCATGGTCATTGGCTTACATTATAATTAGCCTACAAAGTGATCATGTTGCAAAAATGACAAAATGACCATGCAGTGATGACGTCACTGCGTTCCATTCCTTCCTTAGGAAAAAAACAAATTCTGCGCAGAAATATGTGGATCAAATTAATTGTTTGTTCACAATTGCGCACATGAAGCAGGATTTTGTGAAGAATCATTCAGATTCTGCTGGTTTCTATGCAGATTAAGCTAGATAGTTTGCAGGTTTTCTGCATAACTGTGCAGAATTTGTCAATAATTGTGCAGGATTATTAAGATTAATATAGTTCTATGCAGATTAGGTTAGGTTTAGTGCAGAATTAGCACATTAAGCTGGTTTCTGTTCAGATTAAGTTAGATTTTGTGCAGTATTCGGCAGATTAAGCCAGATTTTATGCAGATTTAGCAAATTTAAGCGTTTCAATTTCGATTATTTATTATGAAGACATTGATGCTTACTCGTCTTACCTTCCTGTGTCGTCTTCAAATTGTTGTTGCTCCCCTGAAAGTGACGTCTGAGTGTTAAGTGTTTATTGTGTGACACACCATTAAGGCCCCGCCCACTTATATATGGGGCGTGGCACACTCTATCCCCGTTTTATATGGCAAATAAAAATCCACATTACCTCACTTATTACAGATGCTGAAGACCTATTGGGCCAGACTTGGGCTTAAATATGGGAGTCACAAGGCACGAGGAGGCGGCAATTCAAGGCACCCAGGCGTTTAAATGATGATGCCTAAATTAGGGAAATGCGAGTTCATTGAGTTGTAACTGGAAAACGGCCAGGAAACCAATGGAATTGTTTGTAATATCTAAAGCGGAACAGGATGATTGATTAGACAGGATTTTTTTTTCGTAATCTACCCTTAACCCTAAAGAAAAATGGCGGTCGGAACAGGAAACAGACTGCGTGGTTCCATCTAAGAAAAGATAAAAGTTTTTATAAGAAATCCTTTTAATTCGAGACATAGATGCCAAAAATAGTCTCGGTTTCGTTTGAAATATAATTTTAGAATTATTGTTAAATGAGGTCATGTTTGTTTCCAATAAAACAATGTGGAAAATGGGAGTGATCAAACAACGCTCTGACCATTGTCCATCATTCTGCAGAAAACTTGAAGCAATTTCTTTGATAATTTTTCAATCAATAATTTAAGAAATACAATAAAGGTATTAGGGAATTACAATATGAAATCGTTTAATTAATTTCAAAAAGTTAAATTTTGTGACGTAGTTGGGTACTGTGTTGTACATGGCCAAAACGAAATAAGGAAAGTGGCGACACCTAGTGGTTAAATGAAGTGACGATTTCTATCGCGCCCTCTCAAATGAATGGCGATCTTGATTAAATACAGTATACAGTATATTCTGAACTTTACATTTGAACATCATGCGGACATGGGTTTGTGGGTGTTGAATATAAGTTTGTAGTAGAACACAACAAATATATTTTAATTGAACTGAAATACAAACTTAGAGGAGCAACGGCTCGAGAACAGAATTGAATGCCAACTCCATGCCAACTCAGGAAAGAGGAGTGTGGCCCCAGCTTATATAGGCCCTAAGTGGCTGATGCAATGCTCAGCAATAATATTGGCTGATGTAATGCTCAGCAATAAGTTTGGCTGATGCAACAGCAAGAAATCCCTAAGAGAAGTAAGGGCACTAAAGGAAAGAGGGCGCCACAGGCTCATAGGAACTTTATGTCTTCCTTTTATGCAGGGAATATGCCCTGTCAGTTTGTCCCTGTAGTTTAAATTAGAAACACCCTGTATAGTTCCTCGTCTTTTGAAACAGTGATGCTGCAAAATAAAAATGTAACCAACAAATTCTGTTAAATATGTGCATGAAAAATCTGTTAATTAACAGTTGTTGGGTTACTACATAAAATGCCTGAGTAACTAACCAATTTAACAGCGAGACTTCGGTTACTTAGCGAAATAATATTTGCGCCATTACTTAGTTTAATTACAAACTGATGAACCTCCTTTTCCCACTTTAGTCGTCAATTAGCAACAAAATGTGCTTTTACTAGCCATTAAAATTCCATTTTGAAAACTTAACTTCTTACACAGTTCAATATATAAATTGACTGTATAAAAGAGGAAGACAAAATGTTAATCACATATTTAGTTGACTTCACAAGTTGACTAATCAATTGTAAAATGAATTAAAAACTGAATTTTATCGAAATGCTTTTAGTTATAATGTCTGGTTTGTCATTT
>WWPM01024576.1:0-22085 GCA_023279145.1 Glomeris maerens | reverse complement strand
AAAAAAAAAAACAGTTTTCCATGTTGCCTAGAAATATTTATACGCAGTTATACAATACCTATATAATCAAATAATCTAGACACCGAATCTAAATTTATGGATTTGGGCAAGCAACTAAATAATCATTTCCATATCATATCACGTAGCTTGGTTGTCAAAAAGACAAGAGTATTATGTAATGCATGCAAAATGGCCGTTTTCAGTTGCTTAAAAAGTTTAACTGTAAAACTAGCTCAGTGGATGGAAAACAAGAAACTAAATGAATAAATTGTTGCAGAATCATTTTACTCTGCAATTAGTCAGTCATTCATTTCCCAAATTGGTTTATGCAACTTTGCATTGAAGTCTCAAATGAGAGTTTGGAAATTCCCATTTTTAATTTCCAAAATAATACACGAAACTTAGAAAATTAAATATTATTTCGTGAAGAATTAACCATTAAAATTGGAAGACTGCCATCCTTTTCGTGCATTTTCCAAGTGCATTTTAATACTGCAAAATATATCGCCAAATTCTCCCAATGTATACATACTTAATTATTAATTAATTATACTATAGCTATATAAAATCTCTGACCACCTTAAATTATTCTAAATTCATTAAATCCACTTAATTTATAATGGCTATTTATTACTAATTACAGATTCACTACTTCACATTTAATTATATATTGACTATTTTGAAATGAACAAAAATTCCCTACTTCAATATCTTAAATTTTCGCTGTTATAAAAGTGCTTTAAGCCTATTAGGCACATATACTAATACTATTTTACTTCCATGTTAATTAAAGTAATCACATTTTCTTTAGGAACTTAATATATCCTCACTTATATTCTTTTAAATAATTTCAAAAACTGATCTTTCACAATCTTTCAACAAATTGTTATCATCATAGTTAATTTAAATTGAAATCTCTGATTAAAATTCAATGTCAACTGTATAAATAAGCATTTATTAATCCAATTTTTTATTTTAAATTATGAAACGATTTTTGGAAAATTTAAAATAATATCTATTCCATATTTACTGAAGTTTCAAAACTGGTCAATAATGAAAATGGTTTCCTATACATACATAATATCTATGAAGGTTAATTAAAAACTCACACATTGCATGCAGCACGTGTGGAAATGAATTTGGCTAGTAAAAAGCAGAGCGTTTTCAATTCACAACAAGGTTTCTACCACATTTGAACTTTAATCCTTTCTGCGCTTAAAAATTGGATATTGAATTGCTGCCAAAGTTTGATACATGGCTGACATCAATCATGCAGTTGCAATGACGGACATTTTATATTAACTTCTCAATTCTGCAAATATATACTCAATCCAATGTGGATGTGATTAAATTGCATTCGTGTCTAGAATAAAACCAAACTTTCCTTGTCACGCCATACTTGATGACATCACGAAAATTACATTCCATGTCATGACTAAACACCGGTTTAGAAAAAAAATATTTCTTTCGATGGTTAAACACCAAAATCCTTTATGTCTGCTATAAATCAATTATCTTTTTTTACAATTTAGGGTCGATATCCGAAAAACAGAAACAAGTACTGTAGTAAAGTTGTTATTGCGTTGAATACGAAACATATACAAATGATTTCCTCACTTCTTCAAATCTGGCAAAGTACACATGTAGTATATACATTAAAGTTAAGTTCTCCTGATAGCTAGCCCTGAACAACAGATAAAACGGTATTGTTATTTACCTATTTGGCTTAACAATGCCACCTTTTCCTATACAAAAATTTACCTTGGCCTCATTTGTTTTCTCATGTAACTGTTTAATAAAAAAAACAGATCTTTTACACAATTCACATTTTCAAGAAATTCACTATGGCAACACAGAAATGAGCTTGCAATAATTTCCCAGAAAACATCAGTTATAAGGTCGCCTCATTATAATCCATCAATTAAATTACATTTCTTACATGATTGCATATATCAAATTTAATGTGAATTATATTTTCTTATTTACTTTCAGTCTACTTAACTGCTTTCTTACATTAAACGTCCTCACAACTTCATTCTGTCCGAATAATATCAGGTTTCTCTATTTTATTGCTATAACAATCAAACCTAAATTGCATATAAACTATATTCGAAGTAAGAATTTGTAAACAGGTCTGCAAACGTAACTTTTGAAGCCTATTAATTTTATATATGTATACAACAGGTTATGCATCCAAGGTCATGCTTATCGATTATGGCATTTTCCCAAAATTTAATTAAATATAAAAAACATCTGTCCATGTCAATATAACAATGTCGCGTACTTCATAATTGTTATATTGATATGTTTATTATTTCTGCACAAACTCCAACAATAATTTTCTTTCTCTGCGTATAAAGGTAATTAAACTAATGTATAAACCTAGTGAATTTAAAGATGCAAAATACACTGACATTATAGGACATTATTCACATGCATAACTTGAAATTATTTTAAATTACACCTTCAATTAATATATATGTATAAAAAGGATAACTAAGATCACGAAACTGAATATAAATTCATTATTTAGCGATAATTTTGTGAATTCATTTTCACAAAAAATGTAGTTCAGAAGAAAACTGAAAATCCCATAAATTTGATTGCAAACACAGTAACATCTGTTCATATTCCGATTAATAAGCTAATGAAAAACATTAGAGGAATAAATTATCTAATTAACAACACTTTTCACCAGCGCTTAAATATAAAATCCACAGGAAAACTTCAGTTAAATTTGAAAAAAACCATTCACTTGGCTTCATGCATGCAGTCACCACAACTTTTATATACTCCAACACCTGCCAACCTTTGGATTGCAGCCAAACTTCACAAGGAACCAAAAATACAATTGAAATAAAAAAGGAACAATAAGTTAAGAACCTGCTGCAAATGGCCTAACGAAATATATTATTCAGATCATACATTAAAAGAGCAATTATTATTTAAATAGCATAAATAAATGAACAATATATGTAGTAAGCTAGTACATAGGCCTAAATTCCTCAGCTTATCTGACCTTTTTTTGAAGTGCAACTAAAAATAAAACAAAAAAGAAACATGGAAACCGGGTGAGCCGAATTTAAATGAATGATGAATATAATTTTCAAACATGGCGATTGCAGGAGGGAAGGTGACATAGGCCTACTTTTCAAATTTCTTGTTTTGTGTTTTTTTTTAAATTCACATTAACTTCCTCGGTTTCAGGATTGCCTACAATGTTGTGTCGCAAAACGGTCGTCGACCCAATCGTAAGCAAATAACACATATCCTTGAATTATTTATTACATGTGTAAGGTAAATAGACCTACTACTACATATTTTAAATCTGTTTTTGTCACGCAATAATATAATTCACATCATTTTTAAATAGACAATATTTGAAATTATCACTTGATCGAAATTCGACGTTTTTATAAGTTGACCTAATATTGTATTAAACATAAACAACAAAATCTTCATCGATTTTTACGTAAAAAAGAAAATAAATTCCCAAAAGCAGAGCATTAATGACAGTTCGTAGAAAGTAGGCCTAATATCAGTTGCATACAAATAAAACAAACTAAATTCCCATTATTTATATTGATCCAATTTTTCAAATTTCAATTTAATATGCTTTCTGTGAGTTCACCTGTTATAAAAACTAGTTAACTAATAGTGCTAATAGCTAATAGCTAAATGTAGTTTGACAGTGGATCGACTTTTTTAATCGGATACTGACAATAATAACAAAAAATCAATTTACATTAATTTTTATTGAACGCAATTAATCTTGCTAACAAATAAGGTCTAGCTTATTCTAACTTATTCCTTATAATTTGTTTTACTGAATTTATCAAACATTAACAACAAAACCCCATTGCTGCAATTAATGTGGCAAATAAAATAATATCTGTGTATAGGTAATTCCTCATTCCAAATAATACTACCCAGTTCTATTCTAGTGAAAAAAATGCAAAGTTGGAAACGCAAACGTTCAAAAATACCCCACCATACAGCAGTAAACTTCCCAGGTTCAAAGACAAACTGGGTGAAATAAATGCCTTCAATATTGTAGCGAAACATTCGCAATTGGAGCATTCGTAAAACGAGGTCTATTTTCTTATCCTTTGAAATTATGTATTCTTAACAAAATAAAATTATAATTGGCGCCAGATTGACTCTTATTAATTTGCGATTTGATTTGCACGAAGGATAACAATACAATTTGGCAAATTGGTAGATAGTTAATACTGCTGCATCGATTTTTTTCAATACGAAAACGAAAAACTGCGAGGGAAAAAAATTGTCAAAAATCTTCCATCTATTCGCGCGATTAGGCTTAATTCTGCATAATTGCATTACGGTGACGATTATATAGTATGTGACGCAACATAATGACCATGTACAGTGGAATTTAAGGTCAAAAAATACGCGGTGAACGCGTTTTGGTGGAGTGAAGGTGGATAAAAATAGACGGCCGGAATTTGTCTCCATCCGCATAGACGACAGTTTTTCTCTCTTATAATTACGTAATACAGCGCAGTGGATAAATAAGCATAACATAATATCTGTTCCTTTTCTCGTTACGTTTACGGTCTTAAATCTTAAGAGATTACCTGAAAGACGACAGCAATCCGCGATTACGATGCCGAATCGTTTGATCGCAAAAGGTTGATGCTTTTCAGTGCTGACTGACGAATTCAGAAAAAAATCTGGATGGAATCCAAAATATACCTCAATCGAACGCAAAGCGCGGTGCCGAAGCGCCGTTGAAACATTTTACAGGTTGTTCAAAAATAAACTGAACCTATATAACTAAGCACAGTATTAACCCTTCAGTGTCACACATTCAGCATCCAATCATTGTTACTTTCTACCCCCACCCCCAAACTTACGAAAATTGTTTGACTGTGATTAGTCTAGATAATTAGGAAATACTAAACTTTTTAAAGAATAAATACATTTATTGCCACGCAAAAGATACAATTAATGCATTGTTAAATAATGGATGGTCATCCAGGGAAATAAGCCCCACAAAGACTTAGAAATCAGGAAAAGTAGAATGAAAGTAAACCAAAACCCTTTTATGCTTTGGGCCTAATAATTAAAGGCCCAAATTCCGATTTCGTCCTGAACATCCTTTACGGATGTCCCCTTAAATACTAGACAAATAGCATGTTACCGTAATATAATGGACGATTCCATTTCAGAATATAGGTAGAAAACAAAGCTCATCGGATGGAGAAAATGACGGAGGGATTTTACACGGCGCTTCAGCTAACGGGGTTTAGCATTATAGTGGCTATAGGGAAATTCGCAGTGGAAATTGCCATAGCCCAAAAATAATGTAGTTTAATTCTCAACATAAAATCACGTCACAGGTTCTCACCGCCATTGATATTACTGTGTTATTTAACGATTGTCAACGTTATCGTAGTCGAACAACAGCGATAACTGATTGAAAGAACAACGTGACTGTGACCTCATTACTGTGTGCGACTCGGATGGCAAGAAGGGCGTAACTCTATCGTTAACACGGTTTGACTAACGCCCTTTCGGAAACCAGCAATCTGATCAAGATTTTGACAAACAAAAATGCCGAAAGCACTCACAGATGAGTCATTGATGGATCCAGGCGAAAGAGTGAAGATGTTGTGCAAGTTGTCCGACGTGGAAATTGACCACAGCATCCCACCAAGACAATATTTTCGTTCTGGAAATGAAATGATTAGAATGGGAAATGTTTACATGGAAGAAGAGAATTTGGAAAAAGCATTTGTGCTGTATTCAAAGTTTATCATGTAAATATTGATTTCGTGTTGAAAATTCCATGTCTATATTCAAGTGCGATGTACATATTACTATTACCCTGCCTAATTTCATAGTTTATTTGTGGAGAAATTGCCCCAACATTGCGACTATAAACGTGCTCCAGCTGATGAGAAAACCAAAATAAAGAAGGTATATAAAATTAGTCAATCAAATAATTGTATACAACTTACAGTTGGCAAATTTCGAAATTCATTAGCAAAACTGTACATACATAAAATATTACTATCACTTTCCTATTCATCTGCTTTAAATATAATAGTTCAAATTCTCACTTCAATTGAATTAAAATTCAATTGTTAAATTGCCAGTCACTGCATGTGTACAATTTTGCTTTTCAAATATTCAGAATAAAGACGCATATTATGATATTATCAATTTAATTTAATGACTATGCAACTGGAAGAGTAATATAAACTATAATTGAAGATATTCATTTTGGATTTTCATCTAAAAGATAATGTAAACTACAAAAAAAAACATTAAAATTGTTGAACTATAATAGAAATTAACATTTACAAATTCAATCCTAATTCTATGATTTGGTGAAATTACCTATTACAGAAGGTGAAAGAGGTATTCCCACAAGCGGAGAAGCTGAAACTGTTACTGATTGACCGATATGCTGAAGAAGCTAAACAATTTGTACTGGAAAAAGTACAATAATTGTTTATTAGTAGTGATATTTGGTGGGGGGGGGGGTTCATGAGCAACTTTAGAAATTTGGTGTATGAATGTAGAAAAAGCAGGAAGAGGAGCAAAGACTGCGATTGGAAAAGGAACAGCGCGAACGAGAAGAAGCGAAACGAAAAGCCGAGCTTCAACTGCGACACGACCAAGAGCAACAACATTTACTTCAGACTGAACTGGAAAAACTGAAATTGTCAGATAAAGATGGCAAACGAGCTATAGAAAGTGATGGTAATAATTTGGTTCTCATGTACTACTATTCATGTTCTTGCCAGCGTTCCAAGTTTATGTTTCCATTGTCACACTTGGTTTCAGAATTTATTAAATAAAATACATGTGAAAAATCAATCTTTCCGTCCTTCTACTTCAAACATTCATATCCCAGCTTTGCAGAAATTTATATTTCGTCTCTTATTCAAATTAGAAACACACAATATAGTAATTAGTTAATTTAAGTTTGCATATTATATATCGGTTATTTCATTCAGAACATTTAATTGGTTTTTACTTGCCTCCTTCAGTTGACTTAGGAAGCTTTGAATGGCCGAGCAGCTTTTCCACCAATGAAGACAAAGCAACACTCGATGATCCCCGTCTTGCGGATGAAGATTTGGGCATATTCGACCCATTGCGGCCCTCGATGCCATCCAGGCAACTGAAACCAACAGCAGGAGCTGCAAAACAATTCGATTCCGACGGGTAAACAATTTATAACATTAACTGCACACGTACATGGTTGCTCTTGTATGGAAAATATACAAGGATGATTTATTTGAACACACCCTACAATTTAGACTTAATAGGGAATAAGATACTATATTTACAGGGTTCCCAATTGTTTTCAATTTTGAAATTACTTCAAATTTTCCCTGACAATGTACAACCAATGCATAATAAATGTAATTACTATAAATTTTATCAAATATCTTTCATTTATATACAATATTCTGTATTATAATCAGTATTTGATTCATATTGACAATTTTAAATGCTCTGAAATCTTGTAGATTCCCAATGCCAAAAGTGGACAGATCTACGAAACCAACTTCCATTCTGAGTCCGTGGGCCACTGGACAGAGTGAACAGCTATTGCGGACCATTACGGTTCCCGCGGAACTGATCTCAAGATTTTTAGCATTAGCGCAGAAGAATACGGATAGAAATGTGGAAACTTGCGGCATTCTCACCGGCAAATTGGTAGATAATAGGGAGATTAAATAGCATGCAAATGTCAACGTGACTAAAATGGATGATGTAGGCACTTGTGTCCTATTTGTTCTCTCTAGTGACAGTAGTGCCTTGTCACTTTAGGATGAAACGTCATTAAATTTAGCCACGTTACGTCCTACTTTATCTCCCTAATATGTCAATATTAATTGGGCATTATGTTGTCGTGCCACTTTAATTAAGTTTTGTTATCTTTCTTTGCATCAGTCAAGGAATCGGTTCACCATCACGCATCTTGTTGTACCAAAACAAGTGGGAGCTGCCGATTCTTGTGCGACACAAAACGAAGAAGAAATATTCGAGTATCAAGATCAGCATGAACTTATAACGCTCGGATGGATTCATGTAATGTATTCATTTGACAAAGGGAATTTTACTCGTAACATTTGTTTTTTTTTTTTTATTTCCTTCTATTTCAGACTCATCCTTCGCAAACTAGTTTCATGTCAAGTGTGGATTTACACACGCATTGTTCTTATCAGCTAATGCTTCCTGAAGCAGTGGCCATCGTTTGCGCACCAAAATTTCAAACGTTTGTTTCTTGTTTTTAACTAAAATCCTAAAATGCATATTAATACATGTACACGTACAATGCAACCTCTTACTATCATTTCTCCTGTTGTTATACATACGGGTAACTTTTGGGAATTGAGGCCAGTGTGTGTAAATGTGACAACATTATAATTAGTTATTGGATTATACTGAACTAATCAAAATTTAAACAAGTCGGTTATTAACTCGCAGGGATTTTGTGATACAATAGAACCCTTGTTATAGTATACAGTAAATATTAGATAGCAGGGTTATTAGGAAAAGATTGTTTGAAAATTACCTAATGTTGGGTTGGGGAAAATGTATTAGGAGATTTATTACGATAAACTGTAATTGATATTAATTTTTCATAGCAAATATTATGTATTATAGCTCAGTTATTAAACAGGTTTTGGAAAATAAGTTTTGCATTTACATTTTCAGGACAGGAATGTACAGTTTGACGCCCGATTACGGTTTGAATTTCATTGCGCAGTGCAAGTTATTGGGTTTCCACCCGCATCCCAAAGACCCACCATTATATGAAGTAAATAAAAGAATTCATTCATTTGAAGAAATTGCAATTGGATTTAGAATTACATGCAGATAAACTTTCATTTTCAGGAATGCGGACATGTCCGAATCGTGACAGACACACCTATCGTAGTAGCCGATCTGAGATGAACAATGTCCTTCAGCACTTTAATTTCACAGAATAATTACTTACTGATTTGTCTAAATTGTTTAATTTCCATTACTAAATTATGTTGTATTCGTTGTAATATTTTGCTGAAATTTGCCTAATAAAAAACACAATTTTTCAAACTAATACACAACATGTTTCATGTGGCAAAAATGAAATGTGTAGACTGAACTGAATACGTATACATCATGACTGAATGGGTGTATAGGATAATTCTTATCTCAGTACAAGTGGGATTTTAATGTCCCATCC
Organism: Glomeris maerens; assembly: GCA_023279145.1. NCBI lineage: Eukaryota > Metazoa > Arthropoda > Diplopoda > Glomerida > Glomeridae > Glomeris > Glomeris maerens. The sequence goes on along the minus strand of WWPM01024576.1, from coordinate 12,871 downwards.
ATAATTTGCCAGCAATTCCATCACATTAATAGGCCTATATTAATTGATTAGTTTGGACCATAAGTTGTACAAATTTGCATATCATACAGATAAAAACTTATGAAACAAAATGAAGTAGATGAAACAGAACAGAATACAATTTCCTGAACTTTGTCTTGATATTGAATAATACTTTTATACTGTCAATGGAAACCCAAGATAAGTATCAATGTCTTTGTACCGAATTCAGTGCGAACGAGAGTCCAAAAAGTGAAACATCTTTAAGTGCAAATGCATCACTGAGACTTCTTACAACTACCAACAGTCTACAATGGCGAAGGGTCAGCCGGACACAACTGATTCAACGCAGCATGGAAAAATGATGAAAAATTTTCTAGTATTAAGAGATCATTATTACCATATTTTAGACAAAATATGGAGGAAAATCCCAAATTTCTTGGGTACCATCATAGCAACTGTTATTGTATTCATCGCTGGTGCGACAATGAGAGGTAAAACTTTTGCAAAATCTCAAACAGTTATTAGTACTACGGGTATTCAAGTTAAAAAAAACAATCCATAAATTTTATATCGTATTATTTGTATTAATTGTTTTACGGTCTAAGATTTTAGATGGAATTAGGAAATTAAGAAAAATGAAAATTTATAAAACAAAATAACACGGTAAAATTTGCTGATTTCAAATTATTAGATTCTTTCCCAAAACTATACCAAAGTTTCTTAAGTAATTTGAAAAATGATATGATATCTTGCATTTCAAGTTCCAAGTTATAAATAGGAAACACGAATTTTATTTGGTGAAATTTAATACTTGAGAATTTAAATTATAACTTTCAGATTTTCAAAGAACTTGCAAAGTCATTAATTAAATTGTAAAATGTCACAATATTCAATCAATTATTATTTATACAGGTAGCCCCATCACTCAATATCAAAATATTATTTTAGTGAAAATATTTTTACCGATTACCATTATGCATACGTGCACTGATAATTTTTGTATTCAACATTATGTAAATACGCACTTGAAAAAACTCAATTAATAACAATGTTTATAGTGAACATCATTGAAACCAATCTAAATACATGTATAATATTGAATTTCGAATTCTTGAATACATAATTCTCAATACTAAAAATAATATATCAGCAAATAATCTCATTCATTTACTGGATGACTATAATTATAGGTACTTAAATATCTGTATTTAATATTAAATAATATAACCTCTCACGCTTACTAATTAAAGTAAAAATATGTTGCATTTCATGCCAATAAATTACAAGAGGAATTTCTGATATTGAGTTATTATTTATTTTTTAAATTAAGAACAAAGTAATTATAAACGAACAAGAATATGTGAAATTTGTTTTAACAGTGAATTTCATTTGAAACTATTCTAATAGGAGATTGGTTGCTCATTCTGGTGCATTTCATCAAACAAATTCGCTACATGACCACAAATTCCACTCAAGAAGAAATTCACGAAGAAACCTATTCTGAGAATTCATTTTTCACATTGGAAAGATATAGACTACAGGGATTGCCCTTATTCTGGCTAATCAACTTTACAATTTCCTACACAATGTACTTTGGCATTTGCGGCTTCTTACAAGTAAATCTCTTTGTTGGCAATTAATGAATTAGGCATAAGCAACACGTGCTCACATTATATTTCAATTTTCAATTGCAAGTGGTATTTTTACATAAGACAAAATTCCAACCAAGAAACTTGGAAATGTCAACCTTATAAAAGTCTTTCTCCATACCAAGAAAGACACGAGATAGTTTCTGGCTCAATAAATGTTGGTATTGGTGAGTTTGAAATATATATTTTTTTTATTCGAATTTAAAAAAAAATTCAATACAATATTTTAAAAGTAATACATTTAACAATTACACATTAGGGGCTGTTATTTTTGGTGCTGGGGCATGTTACATTCACAATGGAGGTTACACAGCACTTTATCATCGCTTTGATGAATATGGTTGGACTTGGCTTATTTTGTCAGTCCCGATTTTATTCATATGGCAGGTTTGATACACTCACTTACCTATTTCATTATATTATGTGCATTTTAAAAAATATCTGCAAACTGAACCGAAATCAAATTTGTCAGGATTTTATGATTTACTGGATGCACCGATTCACACATATCCCATTTATCTACAAGAATTTTCACAAATGGCATCATATGTACAAGCAACCAACTGCGTTCTCAGTGACATCTTTCCATCCATTGGAATTCATATTTTACCAATTTATGTACATATTGCCATCGCTCATTGTGCCCTTACATACAGGTAACTATGGAAATTCACTCTTAGTATATACCGAAATAACCACTATAGTTGTTTCAATTCCGAATTTCTAACTCTAATATACCCTATATATGTATTAATTTGCAATTAACGTGATTTTGGGTTTCAAAAACTTCTTTCTGCTTATAATCTTCCAAGTTCATTATCAGTGAGCAAAGCATCCAAGGTTTCACTTTGGCCAATTTTAGACAAACCAGACCTTGACATGTTTTGACATATTTTGAAGTGCGTGACAAACGGAAATGATGTTATACTTATCAGCAAAATTATTTAATTCAGTTAAGTAATACGTAATACCTATTTCCGGTCACATGTCTAATTGTGTTCAAAAGTGCTAAAAAAACACGTCAACACGTATAGCATTTCACAAAGAATAAAGCATTTTAAGGTCAATAATTAACGGAAAAATAATAGTTTATAGGTATATACTCGAAAAATGTACGGTTCCATAACTCTAATCTTAAGTACTTCAATGTATAATTCACATGTTAAAGTGTATTTGTGATTACTGCCAACAGAAATGCCTGAACACAACATGCCATAAGTGCGCCATCTAGCGATCAAATTCCCTATTAAAATACTCGTACAATCATTTAATATAAATGCTACAATTTATTATTATGCGAATCAATTACTGAATATAAAGTCAGTTACGATGTTAATTTTATTTCTTTTTCGATTATTCTAGTTGTGTTTATCACGAATTTGCTCTACATTTATTATTATGGACTTGTGGACCACTCTGGCATCAAGATGGAAGCCATATGGCCTTGGCAACCAAACACCACATATCACGACAACCATCACCAGTAATAAAATAACTGCTACAATATTTAAATGTAACCCACAGAACACTTATTTATATAACCATCATTCTGGAAATTCTATTCTCATATTACAGATATTTTAATGTCAACTACGGGTTCAACTTGGACATTTGGGACAAATATTTCAACACATATAAGCTAGTGGATAACTCGATGAAGAAGAAAGGAGAAAAAGATGGATTCCGGGAAGATGAAGAAACTATTAGACTTGAAAAGGAGTACATGTACGGAAAAGACAAATAAGAAACAAAAGCATATAGAATTGAATTTAAAACTATAAGTCTACACAGGACAAGATTCTATTTACGAAGAATTCGCCGTGTTAATCGGTTTCGATAATATGATTTGTTACAGGATATTGTTATATAGAAGCCTATACACCTTATATAAATGTCATATATAGTTGGGCTGATTTATTTCAGGACAAGCGTGGTTTTCATGTTCACCCATTGCTCCAAACAACCAATTATATTATTAACCACATTTCTCCTCAGACAACTTCAGATTTTTCGATTAGAAATGGAAATCAGTTATCAGTGTGATATTGATATTAATTTTATATTAAAAAAGCGTTAAGACGACGTGTGATTTATTTTCACAAAAATGTGTACATTTCAGTATTTAGTCACAAATTCGCCAGTGGTGCTGTTGAAATTAATCGATTATATTGTATTTATAATATCACCAAGGAGAGAAGGAACACTAGGCGTGGCTAAATTTCAGCCAATGGCGGTCTGTCTGTGAGGATTACATTCTCCTGGCAAAAGAGTAAACGTAGCAGGAACAATTCAAAATGTCGGCTGCGTTCAGGCGATCACGCTTGTGTGCGAAGTTTCCCTGTAATTTTTGGCAAAAACCACTAAAATCGAGGAGAAAACATGCCGAAAACGCTATTTGTCCCCATTCGCTGTATTTTCAACACGTTTACAATCTCAGTTAGGTATAGCAGGTTTAACGTTTCAGCAAACACTAGTACTCATACTTGTACCAGGAAGAAGTAAGCGAAAAATTATGCTATGCTTCAATTGGTTAGTTTATAGAAAGAGGGCGGGATAAACGAAATACTCTTCGCCCAGTGTTCTTTTTCTCTTTGGTGATACTGTATTATAGTACACATGCACCGAAATGACTTGCATATAGATATTGTAACATAATACATAATAATCATGTGATTTTTTATATTAGTAATGTACAGCAACACACAGAATTTCTGTCCATCTTAATTAGAAAAATCAGAGTTCACAGAAGCCAAAAACCGCTAATTAATATTGCAAGGGAATTTCTCATGTGTCACAAAATAATTTGAGAACTCAGAATTAGCTAGAATTGTCATTACAATTGGGAATTTGACCTTACAATAAATGCACGAGCTCAATTAACCAAATAAACTAAAAACCTAATGAAGGCAAATTTCCAAACTTCGCTCAATTAACAATTTAATAAAGCACAAATTATAATTTGGCATTCTGCTAACAGAATGCATTCAAGCAACAAGTTACACAAATTATTATCTATAAAAGACAAGAATAAAGCTATATGTTTACTAGGATAGAATTGGATTTTCACTAGTGACCATTACAGGGTGGCCCATAACATTCTGTGAGAGGGCCAGAGCAAAATGAAAGCCCTTTCAAAACCGAATTTATTGCCACATTTCAACGAGCAGGATTTTACCGTGTTGCTCTAGACCCCTCACAAAAGGTTATGGGCCACCCGTACACCAATCACACTGCAGTTTGTATTGATTATAAATTGAAATACAGTAAACGTTCAATTTGACCCCGATGCTCGAATAAACCACGGGTCTTGAATAAGTGCAAGGTTGAGGGCAAAATTACAGTACTATACTCGGACCAATATAATTTGGACGTCACGCCCACTATCCCTATTGGTTGCGCTTATCGCTTAGATACTCCAGTCTAAAACTCTGAAATACCCACCACGACAAACGGCGAGCGAGGAAATAAGAGCGAGCAATGGAGAGACTAATGCATCAGCAATAGGCTCCGCCTCATGTCCAAGCTATGTTGGTCCGATTATAGTATATTTCATTGTGGAAACCATAATTGCTCCAAAACGATCATTGATGTTAATTTTACCTAGAAATAAAATACCCAGAGGAAAACAGAAGCGAAGCTGAGGACAGGGAGTTTTTTGTTGATCCAAACACGATTAGAGACTTGTTAGGAATAAACCCCGGCCAAATTTGGGGAAAAGTAAGCAAAACCCCGAAGGTCTATTCGAGCGTTTACAGTAACCCAACTGCGCGTGCAACATTGACCACACATCTTTAAGGCAATCCCATGTTGGATTTTGCTTCGGTTTTCAGAATGTGGAGGCGCTGGCGTCGCTCGGCTGTGATCACCAATCACGGGCCGACAACCGTGTTGTCGCAAATTGCCGATTGGGGCGCTGATGCAAGGAGAATTTTTTTCCGAGGAAAAACTGCGCATTTTCACAGGTTTTTATTGTTTGCAGAAAAAGTAGCTTTCAAATCAAAAAACTGTTTACGTTAGGTTATGCAGAATAGTGTGTGCTACATTTGTATCGATTTGGAATTTGATTACTGTGATTTGTTACATAATGGTAGGTTCCAAACCAAGTCAAAAGCCAATTCAAAATAGCCATTTTTTCAATTTTTGTAACTCCGGTTTGGCTCAATGTATTAAACAAATCTCTACGTTAGGGTGTAGAACATTCACTATACTCTTTCGCCTAATTTTTTGAAATTTATTGGGGCCATAGGTGTCAAAAACGAGGTTCCAAACGGGACCCCTCCGAGCCCTAATTCTGCATGCCGTAGCCTTAAGACAATTTTAGGTTTTTTGATTAGAAATGGAAATAAATGTTATCAGTGTGATATTGCCACCAACTTAATATTAAATAAGCTAAAACGACGTGATTTATTTTAACAAAAATGTATACATTTCAGTAGTTGGTCACAAATCCGCCAGTGGTGCTGTTGAAAAAAATCGATTATTGTATTTAGTACACATGCACCGAAATGACTTGCAAACATGGAGATATTGTAACATAACACATAATAAACATGTTTCTTATATTAGTAATGTATAGCAATAGACAGAATTACTGCCCATCTTAATTAGAAAAATCAAAGTCTACAGAAGCCAAGAACCGCGAATATTGCAAGGAAATTTCTTGTATCACAAAGAACGTTTGATAACCGAGAAATAGCTGGTATAATTGCCATTACAATTGTGAATGTGACCTCACAATAAATGACAATGAAAAGATTGGCATACTACTAATATAATTCCTCCACGAGCTCAATTGCACTTATTTTTTTGCTGAACGTTTTATGATCAGGAAGCTTACAGAAAAGCATTTTAATTTCATTTGGGATTATTTGGACATGATTTTTGTGCACGTTTTTTTGGTCTAATTTTAGCACGTAAAGTTGCCCACAAAATGCAAGTAAAATCCGCACTCTACTTATAACCTTTTGTGAGGGGCCACAGCAAACTGAAAGCCCATTCAAAACGAAATTTATTGACACATTTCAATAGCTGGTATGTTGACCCTGAGCCCTACGAACAGCGTCCAAACGAGATGGGTACGAACACAACAAATCTTCAAAAAGTTCACTTTCATTTTCGAGATCTTTCAAAACGATTTCCAAGTTTTTCTTTAACGTTTCTCCTGAATAACGACCAGGGCCCCTTTCATCCAACATTCGGGCTCCCACCTGGTCCTTGATAATCACCCCAATGTGCTCGGCCGGGTTGAGATCTGGCGAGTTTTCTGGCCAAATGTCGTTTCCCCAAAAGTCGAAGCTGTTGTCTTTGAGAAGCTGTTGGGTTGCTTTCGCACGCATATATGGTGTCTTGTCATGAACGAAGACACTTTCCCCAACGACCACTACATTTTGCGGATCACTTAGGAAGGGAATAACATGCTGTTTCAAAATTGTCTCGCGAAAATAGCCACTGTCCCAAGATTCGCCTTTCTCTTTCAAAACCCAAATCATCTTCCTGGCAGTGAACATGACAAAAATTCCAATGCACGTCTGATTGCGGACATTTTTTAGATACCGTTCATCTTTGGCGATGCTATTGATATCTTTGACCCATACCCAATCATTCTGGAGGTTGGGCTTCTGGATGGCGTAGACAAAGAACTCACCGGATGGTGCCAAATGTAAAAAATCTTCCTCTGTCCATTCCGAGAGCCAATCGCATAACCACAGACGATCCTCCACATGTGTTTGAGCTTTCAAAGGCTTTACTATCACGTGGAAGGGCTTGACACCTTCTCGAAGATGATACCTGCCAACGGTTGATTTGCCGATGCGTTTTCCACGCATCTGCAGAATTTCCTGCGCGATTTTTCGGTTTCCTTTCCGTTGCTTGTGATTGCCGACAGAGATGATTTTGCGGCTTCCTTGAGAGAGCTGCAATGGACGGCCAGAGCCGAATTTGGTGAAGCATTCGTCAGGCATCTTGTTCCAATTGTCCGTAACCCAGTTGGGATGACGATGAAGCTTCTTTGCAATCCATTTTCGGTTAATGAACGTCGCACCAGCATCACGAGCGATTCTGAACGCGACGCACATAATCCGATCGATGATCCTTTGGTTTTCATTGTCGTACGTACCCGCCATTTTGACAAAACCGAAAGTTATAGCTCAATCGATCCCGTTTTTAATGCTCTCTCCGACAGTGCATCGCAACAGGAGTAGGATTTTACCAGTGTTGGTCTAGACCCCTCACAAAAGGTTATGGGCCACAATGTGGCAAACCGGTATTTCGACCATATCAGACATACGCCACCTAGCGGGGAACCAATGAATTGCAGGTGGGCGCACAAAATAGAGGACGTGCCCAGTCCTGGTATAATATGTCCTCCGTGAAATAATCCAACTGCGCAAACGTATTTTACTACATTTTTCTAAGTTCGATTTGTTGTCCGTGTCCGAAAGAGGAGCAACGAGTTCGATGCAGTGGCGCCGTCTACAGTTGTCCACCACAGCGCACAACGAGCTTTTTTAGTGATTAGCGTATGGACTACACGAAAACTAAAGAAATAATAAAATACAAATTTTAATAAATCCACGTTTTACAACATCTGGTGATGCGCCCCCACGTTTCCAGTTTCAGATGTTGTAAAACGTGGATTTATTAAAAATTTCATTTTATTTATTTTCTAATTTTTAGTTTTTGTTTGTATTCGAATCTTGCAATAGAAATTTTTTTACGGCCAGACATGAAAGCAAGCCAATGGGAACGTGGGAATATAATGAGCACAAATTTCACTGAAATGTCTATGATACTGTTGATAACACTAGTTAGGAGTATGGAAAAAAGCGAGGTATGGCGGACAACGCTAGATGGCGCCACTGCGTGGAACCCTTTTCTGTGGTGACGGACACCAAAGCAAGCTCATAAAAACGTGGGAAAAAAGAACAAAATAATCGGCACAAGAAAATCGTTTTTGAAAACTGTGTTTTACAATTGCACTGAAAATCAAAAAATAACTTCCATATCAAATCTTGCATGACACCTACAACTCAAACCTTCCATTTCAAATCTTGACGATTAAGAAATTAGTTAAGAATATCTTGCAAGACAAATAATTTAGGTACTTTCGGCAATATTTATGAATAGCTTAAAAACTTTTGGTAACATTTATGAATAATTTAGAGACTTTTAATCTATGTAAATTAATAATTTGGGAAATGTTGGCAAAATTTAACTTGTTTAGGAAAACTTGGTATAATTGAGTAATGATTAAGAAAACTTTATTGAAATTTAGGAAAGACTAAAGAAAACTTGAATCGTGCATCCAGAAAACACATAAGCCCTATTTAATGAAACATTATGCCGAAAATTATCGACACAAAGGTTTGATCAAATATGAAATACTACAGTTTGTACAAACTTTTCTACTTGTATTTAGTATCAAGAATTACAGCTGCAAGCGACAATTTTGCAAATTCTGAAATTACTAGTACAATGTACGGTCTATATTATATAAAAACCTCATATCTGAATGCTGTCAAAATGCAAAATGAACCTTGCGACTTGGCTGAAGTTCATGTCCACCAACCAAGTTGACAAAGATCAAAAAGATTGTATAAATAATATTACATTTAGATAGTATCGCAGATCATTTTTCACTCTACATCACATTTCTGTAACCGAAGGACGTCCATGTCCTTTGAAAATGACAGAAAAAGAAATCCGTCAAGAAAACTATCCAAAAGGATTTTACACGTATATGTACAAAGCCCTTGACAGGATATGGGCCATATTACCAAACTATGTTGGAACAGTGATTGCAACAACTCTAATTTTCATCGCTGGTTCTACAATGAACGGTACAGTTTATCGAAAATTAAATTTACATTTTCAGAGAATTTACAATTACCCAAAATTCAGTGCATGACTATTGATTTGGTGACATTAATTTGGTGAGCACTGTAACATCTTTAAGGGACTAATTAACAATTATGTCAACGAAGATGTGCTTTCATTTTCTTACAGGGGACTGGATGCTGATTCTCGTTTATTTGATGAAATACATTAATAATTCGAATAATACGGAAAATGCGAATGATGACGAGGATGTGAATACTGAAGACATTTTCTCCAACTGGTCTCTGGAAAGGTTTCGTCTACAAAGTCTTCCAAAATTTCTAATGATAAATATCTGCACCTCTTACACGATCTACTTCATATTATGTGGTTTTCTTCAGGTACAATTTATTTACTAAACATATGTACTGTAGTAGGTCTAATCAATGCATATTTTATATTGCCCATAATAATAAATAATTGTTGCGCTTTCGAAATCCGGATCTGCCATTATTATAAATATGTATATAACAAAATTAACAAAAACAGTGGTTTTTTTTATTAAGTTTAATAGAAGACATTTGCACACAAAAAAATATTTTCCCAAACCATTAAAAATGCAGATAAAATCGCAAAGTTCTGATACTCTTGTTAATTTGTTCTCTGTTCTACTAAATAAACACCATTCACATTAAACCAGCACAAAGATTTAATTACATTATTATGACACTAAAAGGCAAGATATAATTGTGAAAATATTGTTCGAAAAGTTACATTTTTTGAATGATATTTTAATTAACTTTGCAGTGGTATTTTTACATAAGACGAAGAGATGCACCTCATGAATGGAAATGTCAACCCTTGAAATTTCTATCGCCAGAACAAGAAAGACATGAAATGATACTTGGAACTGTAAATGTTGGTTTTGGTACATGCTAAAAACATCTGTTACAGATTTTATTTCAAATGAAGGGCCATGATAATTGCCTTGATGATAATGAATATCAAACAACAGGTGTTCTTACATTTGGAACATTATCATGTTTTGTGCAAAATGGTGGATATACAACATTGTATTATCAACTCGATCAGTATGGATGGATTTGGTTGATATTGTCCATACCAGTCAGCTTTCTCTACCAGGTAGGCCTAACTTGCTTATTATTTTAAACAGCTTTTCTATAAATTAATTTATTATTTTCTTTTAGGATTTGGCAGCATATTACGTGCACAGGACACTGCATTTGCCTTTTATGTACAAACACGTGCACAAATGGCACCATTATTACAAACAACCTACTGCTTTTTCTGTGACAGCAATGCATCCAATAGAAATCTTATTCTTCCAGACTTTTATGATTTTACCAGTATTTTTCATGCCTTTACATGCATGTAAGTTAATTATCCTTTACATCATTATGCTTTAAGATATATTATATCATTATTGTTTTAAGATATAAAAAGTGATAGTTATGTTGACTAGTATTTTCATTTAATAGTTTAATATAATTCAAAACTACATTAAATAGTTGTCACATTGATTTCACATTATTTCAGAAAAATGGCAACAAAATATGAGCTTGCAGTAAAACTGTAATAGAAATATTGGTTTTTGGCTACTTGGAATAAAATCACTTTTACAAATTGAAATTTTATTTCTATTAAACCATGTAAGAAATTCTCAAAGAAAAATAAGTTTTCAAATTGGTACTGTTTATTTTTTTTTATAGATTTCCCAATATATTACTTTATAAAAGTTATCCAGGAGAGTTAAACTGGTTAATATGCAGAGTTATTTAATTAGCTTAAATAGGTATAATAGAATAAATTAAGGTTATTTGAGCAATATTGGATTTTCATTTTCAGTGGTTTATGTGGGAAACATGTTATACATTTATTACTATGGAGTCCTTGGACATTCAGGAATCGATTTGGAAGCCTTTTGGCCTTGGCAAAATAACACAATGTTCCATGACAATCACCATCAGTAAGAAATTCATACTGTATCTCATATATAAATTCTGCAATTATTCATTATTATATTTTAATTAGCAATCATTACACAATGTATGATTTGTGGATAATATTGCAGGTTTTTCCATGTTAATTTTGGTGCTAATTTGAGTATTTGGGACAAGTGGCATGGAACTCATCGCAAGAAAGGTCGTATTTACAATGAGAAAATATTTGGTGGAAAAGGAGTGGATATGGAAACAGCACCAGAAGAGCTTCAGAAAGAACATGAAAATGAATGCAAATCGGAAAATAGACGTCGAAACCACAAAGTGGAGCTTTGATTTTATTTGTATACAATAGTTAAAATAACATTTCATTTTTTCCTTTGCAATGTTGAAATATACAGTTACACATTTAAAAAGTACGTACTTTGAAGTATTGCTTTTTAAAAATACACAAATAATTCATTTTCAATTAAGATTACAACAAATAAACAGTTATCACTATAAAAGATCTAATTGATTGATCCATTTGATATTTTGTCATGTGCTGCACCAAGCGGAATTTTTCGGAACTAAACTCGTAATGATGCAGGGAAGCTAGCACCAAATGCGACCCTATATTTTTGAAAATCTGGTTCACTGATGCATCACCCATAGTGACCGCAATTATAGACTTCAAAGACAAACCAAAGGGGAAAAGTTGCACCTTCTGCACATAGATGGCGCTGCATTCATTATACAGTATAGTAGTTTATTACAAATGCTTTAAATAATTCCTTCAAATTTTTGTACCAAATATTACATTATATATTGTTTATTTACGTCTTAAATGACATTTAAAACGGTAAATTTTTTTCAAATATTAACTGCTATAAAATAGTCTTTAAAAAACTGAAAGTAACATTAAATTCATTCAATTAGGTATTAGATTAATATGTGACGTATATTATTTTCGCCCCATGCATTTCTGCTTTTGTAAGTGCAATATACTTGTCAAATTATATGTTTTACCATGGTTTACCTGACATTATACATTTCATTCACAGTTTTTTTTAACTTTTTGGGGTGGGTAAAAATTAACAACATCTTTCTGGATTTTTGCTGGAAAATTAAGAGTGCACAATATTATTTATCTTGAAAACAATCGATATCAATTTATTTATCCCTCACACACATCAGCATATCCAATTTCAAGGTCCTTTTGAAAAGAAAGATATCTGATACCCTTGAATTGAAATAAAACAATTGAATCGAGATATTAGTTTTTATTCTCATGCTTTGCTAGTTATAAACCTTGATATAATTACGCCCATTTCCAATTTGATACATAAACACTGTCGCAAAAATGTTTTCATTACAATCACTAAGATGCAATCAATTTGGAAAAAAATACCAATTTCAAAACAGAAATTTGCAAAATAAACAGCATTCAGATTTGCCGTATTTTTT
>WWPM01024575.1:0-13987 GCA_023279145.1 Glomeris maerens | reverse complement strand
AAATTTCACCTTCGAAATTCAAACATATTGGATGCATGTACAATTTAGCAAAAAATGGCCTACTTCCTCCTAACTGTGTCACTGTGTGATCTATAAGTGTATTCGAACACAAATCTAAGTTTGATTTCTCTTGGCCGCAAAAACATTTTGATTGCTACTTTTTTACGATCTGTTTGAGCGAATAGGAAACATTAGACGTAGCCTAGGCCCAATAAAGGCATCTCTTATAGTTTGCCGAAATCATGAGATGCACATGAGCACACGGCAAGGTAAATATAATAGAATGGTGATTTGGAAATGACACATTTATCACATGACCCAGGCTTGGTGTTGCTGGCCCCGATCCGACATTTTGTCACCGCCGACACGCCTGATTGGTCGTATGAATTCACAATAACATTGTGACAAAATCTCGCTTGACTGGCAAGGACCCAATCGAGGTCGTGCAATAACAAAAATTCGGATACAGTAAACTGGATTCCTTTTTCGCCCTCTTCTATAGAAGACAAGCCTACGTGACGAACGCCATTTTTCGTCACAGGAATAAATTTCACGCAATACGAATCCAAACGAGTGCCACTCGGGTCAAAAGTAAAATGTGGGTCACAAGGCCCAGGGGTTTTTTATTCCTCCATCATCGTCATCTTCTTCTTCTTCTCCTCCTCCTCCTTTTTTCATCTCTCTCCATCTCCATCTCCCTCTACCCGTCCCAACCACAAAACTCGATATTCCATTTAGTCGCAAGACAAAAAGAAAAAAGCCAGAGCAGCAAAATTAAACTGCAATTCTTGCCAGACTCAACATCAGTGATGCTCGTGCACGTGCAGGAAAAAGAAAACCTAATTTGTGTAAATTACGACGACCTAATTCTCCTAATAAAACTTTTCCCAATAATTTACCAACAGCATAAATCTGTTAAATAATTAAACGATGCAAATAAAACAGCAGGACTAATATTGGTTCGGTTGATATAAATTAATTCATAATTAAACATAACTGAATCGCTTCTATAAAATTAACCAAAACGTGTTTTACTTATTGTAAGTTTCATTTCATTTTCATATTAGTTTCATGCATGTGCAATATTAGTCATTATAAGTTAACCAAAACGGCATGTGATCGATCACGTGTTGAATAAATAACAGAAAATGTTAGTAGAAATGCTTTCGATATAGTATCCTCTAGAAGTTTCTAATAAAGCAATTTCGCTCATATTGCTTTATTTTTGTTACCGAATTTAGATGCTAGCAGTGGATCGGAAAAAAGTCTGGCAGAAAATAACTAATCGCATTTGTCATCATTCAAGTAGTGTTATTATGTTACCTAAGATACAATCATTATTTGCAACGAAAGGTTTGGGAAAATAGAAGCTAAATAAGATAGGAAAATTCCCATCACAATACCATTTTCATTTTCAATTTCTACTAACCTATAGGCTCCAAAATTGCGCATTTTGTATTTTATAAATAATACAACACAGATCTATAAATCTCAATCAAATATATTTTATACTGTTACATCACAGTTTAAATGGAGAGTGTACACTTAAATTTGCATGTGCATTTGAATTAATTAGCAGAATTTATGATAGGTGGTTATTGTTATCAAAATGAGTAGCCTATTATAAAGGGAATATCGTATTTCTCGAACTGGGTTGACGACGCAGAGACAACTTGAAACATTTAAGGCTGAATTTTACGAAATCTTGGCTGACAATGTGTGCCAAGAGCGGTACTAAACTAAACAACAGCACAAGCAACACCATATTGAAAACTGGGTCAACACTCTTGAATAATTCACTGTGTATTGAAAAAAGATAAATCAAATTCAAGTATAATGGGATTCTTTCTATATCCCAAAAACCAATTTCATCTTCACACAAGCTCCTGTAGCTTATGCGACAGTTGCAGGCAAAAGACGCATAGATAAATAAAGTTATGACAAGGTCTTAGAAACAAGCAAAATTTCTCTTGCAGTTTCGCTTAAACAAATCATAGTCTTCTGCATACATAAAATAACAGAAAAATGCGTTAAACTCTATGAAATGTGCTCCATCAAATGCAAAAAATAAACTTGAACGATATCTTAAGTATGTTTTCTAAACATACGCACAGTACAGCTTCCAATAAAAACTGCATAACCATAAAATCGCAGTTGAAAGACAGAGCAGGAAAAAACATGCATGCCTACTCAAACATCCCACTAAATTTTGAGCTGAACTATACATCCTGCCAAAAATTATTTTTGAGCAGATTTCGGAAGGTTTTACAGAAATAATTCTGTCTGTGAAACAACCAATAAAGTAGTTTGCAAGATGAAGTCTCATTTCCATTTTCAGTAGAATCATTTACAGTCTTAGCAAAAGCAACAGAGTAATTAGTAAAATCAATTAAATCAATACATTTTTCAGGAAATGTGCCCGTTATTTTTATAGTCTTTCGCGAGTTAGATTGTCTTGCATATCGGTTATCATAAGTTTCACAATACAATCTAAAACAATGTTACTCAATTCAAATACGTAAGAGGGCTAGCTGTAGGAAAAAGTGAAAACAGAGAAAGCGACACAATGAGTTTTGTTTTGAGTGAGAGCCAAGTAGGCCCAAGTTTGGAATCAAGTTACATATATGGAAAGGAGGACGAAATTATCATTTATAGGCAGTCCTTGGATGAATTTCTGCGAAACGTTATTTGCTGCAAATTCAGCAGTTTAGCACGAACAATGAAATTCTGTGCATAAAGTTTGTGAGAATAAATTGCAATTCGCACTATATAGTGACCTAAATATGGACAAAATAAAAGCACGCCACACGCCTATCATAAATGCACAAACATTGCCAATTTACTATCTCAAATTTTCATATTGATTCGCACTCTCCATCACGCAAAGGAAATTACATCATTGTTAAATATTGCGACAAAAATTTTAACTGTTCTATCCAGCATCTCAAATATAAAATTCTACTCCGAATTGCTAACCTTGAATGTCTAAATTTAAAGTAAGGGAGCACGTGTTAACTCTGTATATATTTTGCAATTTCCAATCAGAGCACGGTTTGATTGGCTCCATCAACACTAAGCAACAACGAAGGTAAGTCAAGCGGAAAATTAAATACAAATTCCCGCAAGGACTCGATCGGTATATTTGAGTATATGGAGATTTCCTTGCGACGTCTACACCAAACAAGAAATTCTCATTCTGCCATCTTCAATAATCTTCTTCTACGCACATTATTGGCACTATTTTGTGAGACTCGTGGGTGTTGCAACCGCTATTGAACGTTAATGACGTCATTGTGCACAATATTACCTAAGTAGTATATCAACAACAACTAATTGTCCCATATATCGCATGAATAATCTGCCCTAAAGAGAAAACAAGTTGCAACAAAATAACAATATATACCTATAGTGACGTGTGGAAAATTTCGGGAAAGGTACAAAGTTGCGTCAAAGTAGAGGGAATGTGATATGCAATTCTTCCTATGCTTTATGCAGCACAAAATGGCGTTTCAATGAAGCCACATTAAACTGTCCACATGTGATAACTTCCACACACACTTACATGTACATACCAACCTAAGCAAATAGAGCTTCAATACGCTCAAGTGGGCTTTAAACAACATTTTTGAAGCGAATTGCTAAAATAAAAGTATGGGGGATCATGCATAAAATACGTTCGCTTTAATGGGGGAGGGGTCTTTGGTGACTGTGACAAAAGTGTACGATAAAATGAGGGGGGTGGGGGGGGGTTTGAGGGTATAATTCCATAATGTGTACGTTCATCAATTTTTTTCGTCATTATCGTGCAAATCCGAATTTTTGCAAAGTTTGGACAAAATTTCCATTTTACACATACCGTAAATCCGCGATAATAAGCCTGTCTCGAGAATACGCCGGGTTAAATAATAACAATTTGCAGAATAAGCCGGTCTCGAAAATAAGTCCCCTTCAATTGGATTACCCGATCTACACGACTAAAAAATTCACTAAACCTAAAAAAAAAAAAATAAAATTCAGTTCACAGTTTTCATTTCCTATCATTAAAATCACAAAAAATTGTTTCTTACAAATTTTATTTATCACGAGAAATTGGAATTTGCATATTGCATTACATAAACGCATCTGTGGTAACTTGATTTTTACAGAATAAACCGGTCTCGAAATTTAGCCGGGTCAAAAAAGAAAAATAACAAAAATAAGCCCGGGCTTATTATCGCGGATTTACGGTACATAATATGTAGTACATTGAAACTTTAGCCATAAGAAAATTCTATTTTCTTTACTATTAACTTTATTGTGCAAATTGAAAGGGGAAGGGGTCATTTATATTATGCGTGACGTTGGGAGTTGTTACAACTTTGTTACAAATGGGGGGGGGGTCCAAATTTCTGCGATTTTAGCGAACGTATTTTATGGATGATCCCTAGGTATATGATCGAATCCACGATTTTGAATTTTTAATAAGTTAACGCCTGTTAGTGGCGTCAGATGGTAATGCAAGTGTCCTGATACAGGATGGAAGAGAAGTATGAAAATACAAGGCTGTTACTTATACTGTTGTTGATGATCAACATCAATAGAGTACGTAATGTAAATAACGTTAGAAGCAATGTTGATGAAATGAATAACATAAACTGTATAGTACTTAAAATAGGCATATGATTTGCAAAATGTCGACTTAGCAGCTCGTTACTTGAGACTTCACCGGATTGCACCATTGCCACACATACTGTATAACAATCCAAACCTCATCATTTTCGTAATTCACATTTGCATGAATGATGTTAAAAGAAAGTCTACACGGTCGATTCGAACACACCAATTCAGGTTATTTTCATTACAAGTTACCAATACCAGCATCAAACTAAGTTATACATAGTTCTGTATCCACACTTCCTTTCACCCTGAAAACAAACAGATAATATACCTATTACGTTTCCAATTTTAAGAAAAAGGTTTTAAGTATCATGTAGCCTATAATTACATGAAACCAAGTGATTGTATCGAAAATGGCTGATATTGCCCGTAAAAGAACAACAGGATATTGATTGGAAAGAAAAGAATCAGATATAATTTCAGCATCCAGGATCTCGGACATGATGCTTAAATTATTATCGAGAATCACGGAAAAATGGCGACAAAATTTGTCAACAGAACAGTAACAGAACTAGCAGCAAGTGGAAAATACTGGCGCCGTTATCATTAACCAATTGCCAGCGGTTTGCTTTTGATGAGAGGAATCACTAAAAGCAGGATAAACAAAATCACGCTTGACGACCACTAAAAAGCAAGTGTTGACGTCACAACGGACCATTTCCGGTGAAAGCAGATGAAGAAAAAGCGGAAGGAAAATGCAGACTTGACCTACATCCGATGATATAAAATTCGGATAACACGGTCAACCCATGCACTAGGACTGGGTCGTATGTTGTCATCAGGATAGACACAAAAGAAAGCGAAATTTGGCAAACTTGTGTCAATCGCCGAACAGTGTTGAAAATTCCAGGTGGGCCTACTTGAAATTGGTGGTGACGATCAATATCGATATGCAGTTACGTAAATGTAGGACACGTAACCAGGTCAACGGTCATTACCGACTACACCCACCCATCAATCGTATTATGCCAGTCTTATCATTAAATAAGCGTATCCTATTCAATCAGCTGGACCATCGCATAACCGTGACGTCACAATGTTCTCAAAACTACCGCGTTCAAGTCAACTAATTTCATTAATCATAACAGCCGAAATACACTCCAGCAGTTTCAAAAATAGCATCTAGTTGCGGGGTAATTAGGAAAAATACTGCAAATTACCCAATTTCGCTATGTATAATTGAAATATTGATGCATCATGCAGCACAAAAACTACAATATCTTCATCAAATCCATGTTTACGTTTTGAAAATAAAGCATCTAATGCGGCCATCATGCAATTACGCTATATATTCCGTTTATGGTGCATAAATGTTAAAGCAGGAACGAAAGCTAATCACGAAAATTAGCATAGCATTAACTTTTTATAGTGGCGAAATGCTGTGGGCATGCTTCATTGCTATCCAGTCTTTAAAATATAATTTCTTATATGCATTTAACATAAAAGTTAAAACTTTACAAGATTATGATTACGCAATCGTTACTTGTCCAAAAATTGATGAAACACCTGAAAGCGCCAACAACCTGTAATTGTGTTTAAACATATATTACATTTTTATGGACATAAAAACAAAACTTAAAAATTTGTAATGTAATATTTAAAGAAAATTCATTAATATAAACTGAAAAGGCAGGGAAGCCTCTATGTGACTATGAGGTGAAAGTACTTCAACTATATACATACTTATTCCATTAACCAGCCAATAAATAACTATTAATCAATGTTATTTAAATAGGCAATGGTTAAATATCTTTCAGGAACCCTAGAAGCCTCAGGTTAAAAAATAAAAAAACCCTAATTAACGGCAGCTTAAATATCATCTGTCGCACTTATTTTGCATTTCTTTAATGAATTTCATTAAAACGGCAAGTACTAATTAAACTGCAAGGAAATTCAAAACAAACACAAGAGCAATTGAGAGTGAATGGATGCTGCACCAGATGAGACGCATAAAAATGCGGTTGCGATAACTTGATGAGAAACTGAGAATTTAAATACGTAATACTCATTGTGAAATGCTTCATTGCCGATAGCAGAAGCCGATAATAAACGGTATTTGCAATGCACGTGCGAGCAGTTAATTAGTCTCGCAAGGAAAACAAAGTGCGATAATATGCCGAATGGCAGCAATATCACTGAAATGAGCGAACATCGCATCTCGGGGAAATTTCCCACATAATTAAATTGGCACATAAAAATAAGGAAGAAATTGCTCAGCATATAGGAAACGAATGTGGAAAATTTGGCTATTTTGCGTTTGTTTCACTTTCGAAATTAACATCATAAAATATTAAGTAAACATAGTACGCTAAGATGACGACCTTCGCACCTTTCAGGTGGAGTTTGCCATCGCCACTAAATTAATTGACAACGATATTAAGGTCACACACATACAGAGTAGGCATATTATATGGTCGTATACATAACAAACACACCACTGACCTACTTCTACTTGGTGCCAATCGATAGATCCTCCCGGTTTTTGCCCCATCCTATCTATCCATGCTCATGCATGACCATGCCTATATGTCAGACATTTTGCAATCATAAAGAAAGTAGTTTTACACCGGGCAGGCTTGATCAAAACTTGGATAACTATAAGGAAAAAGTACTTTGCTCCCTAACACGAAAACAATGATGAATTCATCTCTAAATCTAACGAATGACATATGGTAAGCATATACTGAAAGTCTGTACAAAAAAGTGAACAAAATTATAATCTTGAGGCAACTTTTTATCAATGGACGTCTGTTTACAAATGAAGCCTAAAATAAGTGTGCCAAAGTTAGCGAGAGAAACATTATATCCTGTTCCAATTTTAACATTTTGAATAACGGGAAGCGAAGAGAAAATTGCGAGTTGAAAGTGAATCTTCTCCATCATATAGGGTACATAAGTTTATCTATGGCGATTCAATTTCAACATGACGTCATCATGTCTTGCTAGATCGGAAATATTGGGCGTATTCATCCAGTCGAACGTGCTACGTTATCCGATCAACTTTCCTAACCAATGCTCAGTCGACTAGATAGAAACTGAATTGCCGAAAACGCCCATTGCGTAACCCTCGCAACTAGGTTAATCATTAGGGTGTTTTTCATCTATACTGAATACATTTACAAACAGTGAGAAAATTGCATACTAATGCAGGCCTAGTTTGATACATTAATTTGCGAACCAGCATCATAATATTATTTGCCAAAGGCTATAATTATTAAAAGTTCGCTTTGACACATTAATTAAGACAGTGTATTATTCAACTAACATTGAAACCAAAAGATGCACGACAAATTCGTAAACAAATCATCCCACACGCAATTTTCACATCTTTTCTGAGGCAGCACTACAATTTTGTGGATTAACTTTGCAATTATATCCTGCTCAATTTATCGAAGATTTCGAAAACATACGAATAATCAATTCGAAAGTAATCCCTTTCCAGATCAAACTAAGATTTTAAACCATGGTTCCAAGAATCACTTACTGTATAATAAGTTCAATTCAAATTGTACTGCACAGGCAAAATACGGAGCCGATGCGAAGCATGAAGATAAAACGAAATAAATGTGAGAAACATAAATCAAGAAATTGGGTTAAACAGACTCTCATCTATCAGATCGGGTCCGAATGCCAAAGGCGAAAAAACCTAATAGGAAGAGATATTTGGGTGCGGAAATGGGCATAGTGCTTGAATTTGTCGAATGCATCGGAAGAAAAGATGGCGGCTGCAAGATTCGCAGTCGCCATTACTCATTGTCAACGACCGTTTCCGCTAGGCCTACTCCTTAAGTCGTACATTCATGCTACATTTGGCCTATACAATCGGGGTCAAGGTATGTGTTCTATCTTCACTTCCGTTCTACTGCCAACTGCGCATCTCTTGTCAATTCGCATTTCCGTAAAACGCGAAAACAAATTCCGTTCAATTACCAGTTGTCCAGATGTGCCTCATTTCACAACAAATTAATATTTGCTGCAACAATGGTACAATTTGTGATGCGGCATATTGCATAAGATAACGAGTAGAAAAGCCATAATTCGAGCTCCATTTCGACCAGGTGAGAATTCTGCTATCTTTACACAGCTGATTAAAAATTCATTGTCTACAACATGCCAAGCACGCGTTTCATACTTAAATCTTTAATAGTTTTGCGCAATTCTGACAAAATGATAAGTATACATCTTCATAATGCTAAATAACAGGAAGGATAATTAATGTATCTTTTTGGTAGTCAACGAACAGGAAAACTAACAACCAGTTAGTTTTAAAACTATAGCATATATCACATGTAACTCAGCAATGCCTTGAATATTAAAATATGGGAATGTTTAGAAATAAAGTGACTATGAATCTTGCACTGATTCCGAGCCTACAATGAACTTCTTAGCTAAAAAAAAACTACAGTGGGATAGTCACGTGGCAATGCCACGTGTTCAAATTGAGCGGGAATGCCACGTGTTCAAATTGAGCGGGGAAAATTCATAGCATTTCAATTGGAAAACATGACCACCACTCAATGGAGCAATTGGGTATATTGCGAGCAACTGAAAATGGAAATATGAAAACACAGCTTCCTGTTGCCATGACGACCGGCTGACGCAGCAAGTCTATCTATCAATAACAATTCACTCGACACGCATATTAACACATACTCCTCATAATCCCACATGCTTCGAGAGCAATCGCTTCACTAATTCCAACTAATCGCCTTTTATTCACACGTACAGTACGTTTTATTATATTACGATAAAACTTGCACTGCCAACGAGTCACTCAATTAACGCAAATACAGGTTCATCATGATTAGACCTCGGCCTACACAACCAAATGATAAAAAAGCATGGATTTATACATACATATATAGGTACAATTAACTGCTTAATTCACTGTGCAGCGAAGCACCTATCCTATAATAATACTTAATCCTTTACTATGTAGCATCAAGTCACATGACAATTTACAAATAAAAACTAATGTAACATTTGAAGCTACATAGTTTTCACGTCCATAACCATGCAGAAACCTGAAACTAGCTAATATTTGATAGCAGGTAATCAATTCCTTTACAACCAATTTGTGGCGGCTTCCACACTAGTTTCATGCTCTCAAGAATTTGGTAACAATTTATAATT
Organism: Glomeris maerens; assembly: GCA_023279145.1. NCBI lineage: Eukaryota > Metazoa > Arthropoda > Diplopoda > Glomerida > Glomeridae > Glomeris > Glomeris maerens. Next base: position 4,198 of record WWPM01024575.1, on the reverse strand, counting down.
TTACATAAGCAATCAAAACTTCTAAATCAGTTCGTAAAAATCAAATGGATGGGATTTTATTTACAAAATTTCTGTAATTATGCAAATCTGATCGTGAAATACCGATTTTAGATCCATTCAAATTATATAATCACATTTCGATAATAATCATAGCCTCATTTTCAAAATTATGATTTTTATTGCGAAGAACGAATGAAACTATTTTCAACAGCAAACAAATTATGTGCAGCTCCCTGAAAGTGGTCTACAATTCATCATAACTCAATATAGCAGGCGTTTCCCTAATTAGATATCGAGACTCGAATTTATGTTTCCAAGAACAATCAATACAATGTAAGCAAATTATCACAAGAAATCCATTGATTTTATGTGAAATAAGATGGTAAAATAAAAATTGATGGAATTGGCCTCATTTGCGTTCCAACAACTTTTTTTTACGCAAAATTAAGTAGCGGCTTACCCTGCCTGGGTTTTGCTTCTACCAAAAAAGGAGGGCGCTGTATGTCAGCCCTATCTTAACATGCCTTATAGTAAATACAAAAATGCTAAATCTTACAGGATACTGACAATTGCAAATTAAAACACATTTTCGGTAAACATTTCACTGCTTGGTACTTGAAATCAAATTAAATTACGGGACCTGAAGGTAAATTACGCGCTATTTAACCCATGTATGAGAAAACTCGTATTTATAATAATGTCTCAATGTAGCATTTGAATACATTCTAAGATTATCTTTATATTTTTAAAAATTTCGTACTAGCATTTTGCTTAGCTGCATTTTATGCAAATATCTTCGCACAAATGACAATTGCATTAGGAAAAATATGCAATAATATATCGTCAAACCTGTAATTGAACGCCACCACTTTTACCATTCTACTCACTTCAATTTTCTTACATTACCACTTTTAATAACTAGTCTACACTAAAAATCCTATCCCCTTTGCATTGATTACAGGGCGATTAAAAACGAATTCAGCCTGAAATTCTCAATGCAGTCTACATTCTATTAGAATTATAAATTCTTTTTTCGCGTTTATCTTATTTAGCAAACTTAATTGCGAGTTAATTCAGAACATTAAGCACTCTTTTACTGGTTTTTAACTCATTTAAGTCTATATTTAGTTTCAAGTTTTTACAGTCTGAAAAAAGGCCGCCACCCTCTTATTGAAAGCCACCTCGGCGAAGTGGTTGGAAAATAGAGCGCCATGAGGTTCAATTACGGGTTTTAAGGTAACTTCAATACAGGACTTGCAAACAAAACTAATACATATATATATATACGAGGCTGAAATTATAGACATGCATGAGATAAGGGAAAAAAAATAATTGCAATATTAGATTTTGCAAGAGGAAAACACTACCTTTGGAACATTGAATTGCTTAGGTTTTGGCAACGCTTTTCCCATGGAGTACATCACCTTGTGCACATTTTCTCGCCAAGTGTCTCCCCAGCATCTCCACTGATGGTGCACATGGTGATGTAGTAAATGACTTGGAATAGGACGTCCAGGTGTATTACCATTGTGCACAACTTGGACGAGTTGAACGCACGGTTTCATTTTTGCAACTACTTTGGAAAAATGTCCTCAACGTTTTCAATAAAAGTGCAACGAAGAGTGGTGAAGTGCTGCTCTTACTTCGGTGTGCAACTTGTCAAATGCGAGTGTTTGTGTGCCCGTGTGAACGACCGACCAGCCAACAAACCAATGCCACTTGTACTTCGATCGTTTCGTGTTATAACGTGCCGTAGTTCGTTCGCAATCCGCTTCGGGGCGCTATGCACTGCACATCTCATCTCTTCGCATCTTTGGCCACCTCAGCCTCTCAAAATATTCAATTTCGACTAAAAACGATGCCCACGACTTTCTAGAATCTCCCGCACGTGAAAAAGCAACATGCGTTTAACTTATGTGGTGATTGGCCACAATTGCCAGAATCGATGATCGATTTTAATTAGAAATGATATCACGCAATAAAAGCAATCAAACGGCAAATAAATTACGTAATAAGCAAACGTCTGGGCGCGCATATCGCACAAAACATTTATGCGAAGAACATATTAGTATAATTTCATGCAGGAGCAATGTTATTGACATTTGGAGCAATTGACGTCAATGCAACGCATCATTTATTGGAAAATGGTAATGAATCATTCGAATGACAAGCACCCCCAATTTGGTTCAAAGGAAATACACTTCGAATACATGCAGGAAAATGACTAACAATTTCCAGGAAGACATTGCAGTAGTTTCCAAGGATCAAAGGACTGCAAGCAAAAAAATCAATCCAATGTTTATCGAGCACGTTTTCTTCAAAGTTGCCAAACATTGCGTGATACTTCGCAAAAATAAGAGGTGAAGTATTGAAATATGCTGTGCACACTCCATTTCAAATCCGATGGGAGCGATATGCAGAAATCAATAAAGTTATTGGGTGCCTGATGAAAGTTGTCATCAAAGACAGTAAAGGGTCTACAAAATAATGACAGCCTGAGGTATATATACAGGGTGTCTCATAAATTGCTATCACTGTCACCAAATTGAAATGCTTTCTTTCTGGACCGAGATTTTTATTGGAATGCGTTATTATGATCAGGGGCCATGTACAACATATGAAAGTCGTGAACTTGAACTGTGTTTTCATGGTTATTCAAAAAAAAATATAGTCCCAATTTGAAAGTTGTAGAATATTGTGAAATTAGTCTAACTGAGCAAAGTTTGCGCCAAAAACTATCAATTTCTCTACATAATTGTCATTTTGGACAGCGATGTGATAGTTTTTGTATGTCCATGTCATACCAGTCGTTGAAGATGCAATGAACCTCATCTTTCACCTCATCGTTGCTGAAACGTTTACCGGATAAATGTTCTTTCAACTTAGAAAACAGGTGGCAGTCACTTGGTGCCAAGTGCTTCCACGCCATTATTGAAAATAAACGTTTCTCTTTATTTCTAAAAAATATGAGACCTTACTTTTGGGATTGCTTTCGTTTTCGAAAAAGATGATTCATCTTTTATGACACATGAGTTTGCTTTCAGGCTAGAAAACATCGCAAAACAACAATAATGCACAGCATCAAGTGTTTTTTACCTTCTCACCGAATTACCCCGCAACGACTAATTCCCGTCATATTTGAAAACTTCAATATCAAATATTTCGAAATTTGGTGGGACATTATAGGTATAGGCACACCGTGGTGGTCATATAAAAAGGCCAATTCGAGAAAGTAGTTAAATTGTAATATTGAACGCATACTAGTATTTCATCAGCACAATTTTCTTTCAATTTTGTTATTTGCAATATAGATTTTGAACTGCAAAGTTTTTAGCAAAAAAATGCAGAATATCGTGAAGTACCCAATTTATTTGATCACCACCTTACATGTTAATATTATATGCGCAAATCTGAAATACAATGCCAGTTCATCCATAACGTTATTTAGATCAACAAGTGCTACTCAATAACATGACAAATATTCAGTTTAGTGGATTCCTCTCGATACGGCACACACTAATGCAATCCATATTTCTGGACCTCCAATTTCCGAAATCTTGTGGCGTAAATATACAGTAAATCAGCTCGCCATATGTATGACCTAAATAAAGGCCAGCCAGCAAAAATAATATCCAAAGCTGAGAGTGTGCAAGTAACTTTTGTTATTGAAATCAGCTACATATATGCTGGCAGTAGGCCTACAAAATACGTATAGCAGCCATAACTTTTATCAGCAGACATGAGACTGAACTTAATGAAAGGCCCCATAATCCATCCAACTAGAAATGTTTGTCAAAAATCATAAATATTACCGGAAAATGGACGCATCTTGACAATTAAATAGGTTGCATAAAGCGATGAATTCAAAATTAAAAGGTTATGAATTCTCCCGCGTATAACGCATAATATAGCATAGTACATGTCTGCATACATGTAACTGCAATTATTCATTGGGCAAACTTCCAAGCACTCGCATGCAAACAAGACCTAAATTTATTGCCAGATTTTAGGTCAAACAAAGTTGAATTTTAATAGCTAAGTACACACCATTGCTAATGGGACTTTAAACGTCGTGCAAAAAGTTTTCACCGTATAAGCAACTTACACAAGACAAATAAAACCTGTTTTACACAGGCTAAAAGTGCTGAAAATATAACTTTCAATGGACAGGACATAACAGAGCAAAAAGCCATTGATG
>WWPM01024572.1:0-18308 GCA_023279145.1 Glomeris maerens | reverse complement strand
TTTCTTCTGTGATCAATGTATACCAAGCAGCATAGATAACATTATTGAAATCATTGGCTCCTCTGAACTGCCACCCATTTAAATAAAATCTGTGAACTAAGACACTCCACAGGTTCTTAATCTGGCAGTGCCGACATGGCGTCTCCGCGCCGGCAATATCGGGACAACCCAGCGTTGCTAGGTGGCGTTGCGAATTACAAATACCGATATTGTACCGATCATGTACCGAATTGCGGGATGACTTCGCCGAAATCATCTGCACTGTCGCCGTCCTTGCCACTACGTACAATAAAAATAATTTTCATGTTCTTATTTCAATTAATGTTTATTAAAAATTTCAAATACTGTATAACGCTTATTTTTCGCGGGCAGCAAATTTCGCGAATTTACCCCAAACAGCATATTCGCGAGGATTATATTTCGCGAATTTATCGGGTCAAAAAAAATTATGGTATTTTCGATTCTCTCTGCATGTGTTTTCAGAGAAACGGTGAGTTGTGGAATAATTCAGGAATAAAAACATTCCTTTCTTATTAAGTACTTAAGTACTGTAGGACAGGAGGGGAGGGGGAATTTACTTCCTTGTTCAGTAATTAAGTACTGTAATCGAAGAAAGGTGTAATTCCCAGAGCACCCTAGGAAAATGCAGCACAGCATTGGTTGTTACCAGGATGGGAAATTGTTCGCGTGGAATATATTTTCGCGATTTTTGGATGGTCGCGAAATTCGCGAAAATTAATGTTACGCGAAAAATAAGCGTTATACAGTAAGTAAATGTAATTTGTATTTTGGTAAATTTGAATATATCAATGACTTGTTTTTGTGCAATTGAAAAATCGAGAATATTCCAATTTCCATGTTATGTTGCTCTTAATTTTTAACTACATATAAGATTAATAAATAACAAAATATACAAAATTATAAATAATTACAGTTACTTTTCATTACTAATATCAAATATTCAAACTGAAAATTTTATAATACGTAAGTTTTCATTTTTACTTTAAAATTTTGAAATATACCCAAATTTAGTAATTATCTTTTAATTTCACTAAAATTAAATAACAAATAACGGTGCTCTCGCAAGTAACTCCTATAAAAATACGAATTTCAATTATTACAGCCGAAATTCATATTTATCATTTTTGAATGCTAATGTACAATTTCCTAAACAATATTTCTAATTCTGCCACATTTAATTGCCAATTACAAATAATGTATTACATTTTATGAATTTTTTATTTGTAGAAAAATCGTTCAGGAAATTTGTAACATTGGCACAATTTGTTGGAAACTTGTAGATGTAGTTTATTTCATCCCAACATTGGGTTTGAAAGGGGGTTACATACAAATTTAAACTAGATTCCTACTCCACCCTCCTATATCATCACTCTCTTTGGCCACATCGCACATCCTGATCCCGTCTCTGACAGTCTTTCCTTCAATAACTTAAGGTTCTCCTTTTCACCTTGTACATTTCCGTCTTTTATACAACTCGTCCATCTGTGCAGTACCGTTTCTTCTTCCAACAGACACCTTTGACACATCTTCTCTTCCTTCCTCTTCCAATATTCTGCTGCCCTTGCGTTATTTCCTACTCGCTCCCTAGCTAATTCTACCTGTACTTTCCTGTTCATTTTACCTTCCCTCAAGTATTTGGCCATGCCTTCTCGGGGTTTTATATACAGTAAAACCTCGGCATCGGGTCACCCTCTTAATAGGGTCACCTGGATGATCGGGTCGCCAAGGGCAGGCACAGAATTTTTCTTCCATAGACTGTGTGTATTAGCTGTTGGTTAATCGGGTCACCCCGGATATCGGGTCAAGGGCCGCCAGTTTGATCCCCTTGAGCACATGCAGATCGGATAATCGAATCACCTGGGGTTTGCTTTTGAGACATAACTGCCGCTATTTCCATGTTTGGATGAGTCACCACTTTAATTGCTGTAAAACGCTCCTGCTTTGGGCAAATTTTATTTCTCTAGTCAAGCGTTGGGTCACTGCAGCTTCGTTGTTTGCAGGCTACTGTACTTGATCAAGGAGAGCATCAAGCAAACATTTCAGTATTCTCAGCAGTGAAACAGTATGGCGACCAAAAAAACGAGTTGAATTGGGACTTGCAGATCGAGTTAAGGTTATTGAAAGAAACAAATGTGTGGCAATAAAAAATTCCATACCGTAATTGTAAAATTCAACGCAGAAAATTTTTCAAAAATTTGTGATATATCGGTTAATAGAGTCACCTCATAGATGGGGTCGCATTGAGACAGGTCCCTTGGGTGACCCCATTAACGAGGTTTTACTGTACTTATATTCTTTATTGTATTTGGAGTCTCTTATTTTACTCCACAACCATTGCTTCTCTTTGTCCTCGAGTCGTCTTCTCAATTCAAACACTATATCCCTGCCCTCTCTTTCCATATTATCCAGTTCCATTTGGGTTAGGCCAATCTCCTCCAATGCTATTGCCCTTGTATTCTTCCTCCTCTGTCCTATTTGTCTTGACTCTCCTAATTCCCATTCCACACATCCTTTTATATATCTACCCCAATCTAATCCTCTCTTCCTCTGTTCATATTTATACGCTCTAACATGTGTCTTGGCCTTCCAACTGTAATCTCCCACTTCTTTCCGTATTATGTACGCTGGGGTATTCCATCTCACACCCAGTATCCACTTCACGTATTTCATTCTCAATGCTTCCAAACAATTCCAACTCCCGCATCCCCAAATCTCTACTCCATACATAATGATAGCGTTTACTAATACTTCATATAATTTAATTCACAATGTAATATCATTTGCAAAATATCTTTCTCCTAAGCCCCATAACCTCTTTAATGCTACCATTGCTTTCTCTCGTATATAATGGACATGAGTTGGAAACTTGTAAATTGTAGAAATTATTCAATGATACAACCAAAATCGGGTTATTATTACTTAATTATGTTGGTAATATTATAGATTTTTGTTTTTGGTAATTTTACATCGTATTTAAGATATTCATAATAATGCAGCAAGAAGCATTTGGATAGATGCGATTTTTAATGCGATTCCGTACACGATCGGTACAATATCGGTATTTTAGTATGCAGCGTCGCTTTGCGCCGGCATTGCCGACGCCGAGTCGACACGGCTGGAGTCATGCCGGGTGTCGTCTCAGCTGGTAACAGATGTATTCATCAAGCTAGTTTCTGATACATAGGGCGTTTTCGGCGATTCATCTAGTAGATGTGCATCTATCTGGGTGAACTGGATGCACGACGTCGTGACTTTTTTATGACTGGAACCCAAGTCAGGTGGATCGCCGAACACAAACTTTACTGCACGGCTGGATTGCAAAATGGCAGATTACCATTTTATGGTACAAACTGCAGTTATTTCGTCGAAAACTGACATTTTTTGAATAAAAACTGCAGTTTTCAAATAGGTAACTGAGGTAAATTTTTGTAAGAACCACCTGTCAGTATAACTGCAGTTTGTGCCAAAAAATTGGTGAATTTGACAAAATGCAGCTATTTAAACTGCAGTAAATTTTTGTAAGGGCTATTAAAATTTACATGTACCTTCCAGTAATTTCCGAAACTCTAAATCTGTCAACTTGCACAAGAATTCCGACCCCCTCATATTGTCCTGCACACTGCACGCAGGCCGCCATTTTGTCTGTCTGTGAATCTAGTCTACAAATTCTGGACTAGCGCGCCAGTCAGACGAAATGACGTAGGTATCAAGTCAGCTCAATCGCCGAACTAAAAAACTGAACCGTTGACTGAGGCTCAGATCCATCGCCGAATACCTTTTCTGGAAAATGTCCAGTCTACTTGACGAAAACTGAATCGCCGAAAACGTCAATACGGTAGGTTTTGAAATTCAATTTTAAACTTTGTGGTTGTATGTGTCTTTCATGTATCACCCATTTGAAAGTTTATATGTTTGAATTTCAATCCCCACTGACGTGCAATTGTTAATTGCAACACCCGACTCCATTTGTAGTATGTAACATAAACTTGGCGAGTGTATCTATATTTTCATGTATCACCCGTCTTTGTACGTACGTTGTGTACTGAATTTTCGAGCTTTTTCTGCCTGTAATATTGCTAACAATAATGTATTGCATAAGAATTACACACATGTTCCAACAGATTGAATGCGAATTTCAGTGCTTTATGCCGTTTGTGTTTGCTACAATACTTGTGTGCCTTGCCCTAATTTTACCACGTCTCTAAAGATATTTGGTAACAAGATACACACGAATGTTTTTTATTCTTCGTGCATGTGCTGTACACATATACAGAAATAAGTACTTGCAGCTTGTGGTATGAGGGTGGGAGGAACAGGCGAAACATGACAATCGGCCTTCGCATTGCGATACCATCACGTAGAGATTAGCACTCGAGTACTTTTTGAATGGTATTGCTCTGGAATTCTAATTCTTATGCTTTACGAAATGGCAACAAATTTATAACGGAAAACCGCTATTTCAGACAAGGTCTCCATTAACCTTGTCTGTAAGCGCAAGCGAAACATTTTCACGTTTTTGCTGTTTAAGAACGACACATATAATTAATTCCCTTAATTAATTCTCACTAAATCGGTTGAACATGTGCAGTTGCAAAATTTTGTGTCGTTATTCAAAGTCTGATTTCAAAATTGAAAATAATGTACTGTATCATTTCGCTGAAACCCCGATATGTACTCGTGCATCGCGAATTCAAGTAGTATGTACTTGTAAATTTGCGTTCTCTCTAATTCATTGCTTATAACACGCACCTCATTATTAGCATCCATATTTTTCTTTCGAAATCATATTGCATGTCAGAGATAGCGTTGTCCAAATATTTAATTAGTTTTCCCAATGACGATACTCTCCAAATTGACACTTATGCCAAGTAAATTGACAAATAATTATTCGCAGAAACTAGGTATTGCTTTGAATTTCTGAAACATTTGAACTAGTTTTTAGCAATAAATTATCATCGATTCTGGAGAATGTTTGTTGTATCTTGAATTATAAAACAGTTCATTTGTGGTCATGGAAAAAAAAGTCGTTATCATAATTAATAGAAATTCCAGAATAAAATTAAAGGAACTGATTACGCCAGATTTTCATCAAAGGGAATAATATGTCCATCTGTTCCCTAATTAGTGTAAATATTTTCCACAATAACATGACACATTTTAGAACTTAACTCGCGTCCGCGATCTACCATGCAGGATATTTTGCATGCTCACCTAAGGGCTTATTGTTGACAACATTGCATTGATGTTACGCTAGCTAATACAATGAGACAATATTCACACGTAATTACTTAATCTGGCGTGGTAATTCCAGCAAATTCTCATTTTATACTTATCTCGAATATATTTTTTATGCTATGCATTGAATTCTATCACGTTGCTCCACTATACCTCCTGAAATTTAAATTCAACATTTCAGCTATAGGAGGAACATACACAAATGACACCATTAAAAACGTATGCATTGTGGAACCCACTCCCATCCTACTTGTATGCCACCACCTTTTCCCAAATGCATAAAAATTGAAAGGGATAATTATAAGATTATAAGAAATCACTGTACACAAATGTACCCGAAGAATGGGTTATGTAAATTTTTAATTTCTACAATTTGTTTGATGTGATGTCATCTTCTCAGAAACACGCCCTCCGCAATCATAAATCGTCACTTTTAGGTCAACCGTCCTTAACTTTTTTAATAACATGACATTATTTGTGCATTAAGTTTGTAAAAAAAACTTTAACTTTCTGCAGCTGCATCGTACGTTACATGCATGGAATTTAGCTGTATTGTTCATATGAAAATTTACAATTTATAATCTGTATGAATATGATGACAGCTGAATTAATTTCAAGTTAAAATAATTTTGCCAATTAGTGATAATCAAATTTATTGCAAACGCTGTAAATTTATATTCAGAATATGAAACACGTTTATTATTTTATTTAATAATTGCTCTCTATATTATCTAGAGCAGCTGGAAATACACAGGGGAAGGCGGGACAAAGGGCCCCTCCATGGGACAAGGTGGTCGTTTAATTCTGCAAAGGGAACTATTCGTTTTAGAGTAGTACTAGCATAGGCAATGAATGTATGCAAAGTTAGAAATTAAAGTTCGTTCTTCAGTTGCTTCTCATAAAATGTTTTTTATATATGTATGTGAAAGAAGTTCTACGATGTATTTTTGGATAACAGAGTATTTTTTTAAATCTACTGAAATTTTTATTGCAATGCTTCATATATTTACACGATGTTTGGAGCACGTTGGGTTCGTTTTGGTAAAAAAATGCACAGTTGTTATATCACCCGTTTCATATTGTATGAAATTTTTATTCTCTTGGAAATGTCTTGTGTACACCCTTATAGCATTATAGATCTATTTAGATCAAATAATTGTTATACGGCTATATTTCAATAAGTACTTCGTGGTATATCTTACGGTCAAAAAACTTAACAATAATATTCATTCGTAAGTCTTGTATATGATGCGAATCTTGACCATCTTGCTTGCCTTTCAAATCAAATTCACGTACATTCCTATTGCTATAAAAATTCCAACGTAGACTAGCTGTGTAACTTGTGACAAGCATGAAACTTGAGACAATTTTATTTTGTTACCCATATATAACAATATAATAACCTAACATCAAAGATTATCTAAATGATCGTGGTTATAGCTTAAATCTTGTACAGGGTGACCACAAGAAATCTCCCCATTTTAAAATGGGTGAGAATCTTCCGAATCACTGGTAGTGTATCTACGAAAAAGCCTCCAGGGGCTCAACAAACGGTGAGGACGCCGGCCACAATGCTTAAAATCCAGCAATCTTTATTAGGTTCTAAACCGATACAAGATGGTAACTATTTTTGTAAAGTGTAAATAAAATGTGTGACACATTCACAGTTATTTTTTAATAAGTGGTTTTAGGTGCATATTGCAGGTTTTTTTGTAAAATGGCCAATTGAAATTTTGTACTTATTTTTAAGCTTTCTATATGAGCAATATAAAAAGCAAGTACATATACTGTATAATTCGTCCAATGCAAGGGTAAGACAGAACGGAACTTTATATTTAATGGTAATGTACTGACATGTTTTTTATGAAGCTTAAATTCCTAAGGCACACAAAAGAATACAAGTGGTATTAAAGCACAAACCAAGGTGAAGGCAGCTAGAAAAATTCGCGCACATGGAGGGATACACGTGGACAGTTCGCCCGTTAAAATAAATCCCATCAGAAAGTCAGTTATCATTCTGTTGTACAAATTTCGCGCCCACTGATATGCTTAAAAGAATGTTGGCTCGGCATCGCCCATGACGTCACGAATAGGGATAACTTCTCCAGGATTGCTACGTACTATATGTAAATCACACATTCCACAGGTGAAGGGCGGAATTCGGAAAGCACGAAAAAACGGCATTGAATCTCGTATGTCCAACGGTAATTTCATGCCGATATGCTTAAGGTCGTGGGGCTCTACGGGGAAAATTGTGCAAAACAGTGTGTAGGCCACATAATACCTATAGCTGCGAGGCCATGACTTTTCATTTCGTTCATTTTTTTAGCTCTGCCAACATTCGGCATCTGCTTATAACGGAACCTCGGGCAGTGGGTTGATGTAGGTAGGTGCAAGTTACTAGACATTCCATTACCTACGTCATTTACTCCAGTTGCGAATACATGTGCACCCTACACACAATAGCAACCATAAATTTTGAAATAGTCATTTCAAAGGGAAATAGGAGGTATTGGGCAAAACATTTTTTTCAGACAACTTATGCCCAAAGCAATATAGTAGTAGTGCCACTCAAATAGTGTGAATACATCGGAAATTGTGTTAAATATTTGCGGGAGTGGGAGCAAAACGAAACCATAAAAATCCAAGAATTATTTCGCTAAAATAAATTGCTTTTAAAAGCCCAACTTAAGCTTCCGTGATTTATGTTTACTATTTGCATCGATCCGCGTACCTTTTCCTCCGTAAAAAAATCACGACATGCGAATCGTTAATTTTTTTAATTGATATTGGGAGGGCAACTTTTTCAACGTTACTTTTGAAAACTTAAGGCCGTTTTCATTAATTTTTATGAACACATATCGAAAAATGCGAAACAACAATGATTTGTTAAATTTCATTTCTGTGTGACCAAGAACAGATTGCTGACGTGAAAAACTGGGAAAAATAATAAATTTATAAGATCCAAGCCATGTGAAGATTGCATACTAAAACTTCATTTGAGCAGGAGATAACCATTGCAGATTTGGATCGAAGTGCCGATTCACGGCTAGCAATTTTCAATTTTTTTTATTTCCAACATTATGTATTATTAATTCATTGTAATGGTTACCCACGTTTTGTCCCAGCACCTACAGTATAATGTTGCCAGGAATCGCTATTGCAGGCGTTCCACAGAGGCTTCTGCAGCGAACATCGACACATTTTTGTAGTTAGAACTAATTCTCATGAAGCTAGTTTAGATATTTCCCAAAGATGAGAAATATAAGACAAAAAAGTTAGACAAAGGTCCACTGAAAATTGTTTTGTTATTTGCCTCGGAGGCTGTTCGCCTGATGATGTTGGTAATTTTCCAACACTGCAATATCCTATTTTTTAGACACTTAAATTAGAAAGTTGTCATTTTACGCCTTTTTACCCCTGACCCTATTTTGCCCCACCCTACCCGACGTACAGTACAACACAACATTAATTTGCAATGCAATAAGTTCTGTGAACTGCCAGCGAAGTTACGATGGCCCTGTATTATAAAAGGTGTTTCGATATACAATGAGAAAGCGTTCCATGGACCGATCAAGGAGATTAAAAATAGCACAGAATGGCATTCTTACCAAATCAGGGCACCGTATTGCCATTCATACACCACTGGAACTGGCAACACATGCTGCTGAGTGGGTAAAGAAATTATGCACTATATCAATCAAAGTTTTCCTGTGAGACTGCACAGCGTTACTGAAAAGTTAAGATATTGAAATTCGTATCAATGTACAGAATCTATACTAAAACCGATTCATGCTGCACGTACAGGGTGTCTCTTGGGAAACGCACGGCTTTGAGTACTCTGCAATTAGGTAGGTGGGCAGAGCAGAGGTCACTAATTAAATGTCAAGTAGGATGTCATTTAGTTGTCATGCCCCAGTAGGACCATTCAAATCGTGTATTATTTTACAGTGTTAAGTCCGTCATTCAAACTCCAGTATATTTTCAGACGTTATTTCGCACTTGAGCGACATGGAAACGTGCCTCATCGCAATACGATTTTGAGATTGGTGCAGGTATTCAGAGACGCAGAGCCTACACCGAGAACGTGGGGAGTGTGAGACAGGCCGTTATCACTGGCACAAGACGTTCCATTCAGCTGCAAAGTTTGAAATCATTAGCCCGAACATTTTTTATAATAACGGAAACACAGTGACAGTTATCCTCACCCGGTACATTTCAATGATCAACCACTCTTTCCTAAAAGAGCTATGTACGTAGGCGACGAATCACAGGACTAATGTGTGGTTCCCATGGGTATACCCTGAATCTTGTGTTTATGTGAACAGGCCACACACTATAGACGATTTCAAAAGAGCCATTTATGATGAAATTGACAACATCACACAAAATATGCTGGAATGAGCCACAACAAAATTTGGAATTTTTTAAATTGTTGTATTACCTAAGATATTACCGTTTATACTTTCCGATACTTTTAGAATGAAAAACTTTATTTAAATTCCAACGAAAGTCATAGTTTTATTATTTGCGATCGTTCTTCAGTGTAATGTCCAGGGTATTGAGACGCTGCACTCCCCCTTGAAAAAGTTCTGCAGAAACCTGCAAGAACCTGCAAAATATATAGTGCAGAAATTTCTTTGCACATATTTCCTGCAGAAGTTCACCTTGCAGGAAAGTGCCTGCATATAACGATCCTGCAGGAATGTTTTTGCAAAGGTCATGCAGAATCCTGCAAGCAGTTTACAAGCAGATAATTAGAGTGCGGATTTTACGTGCATTTTGTGCGCAACTTTACTTGCTAAAATTAGCCCAAAAAACATACAAAAACGTACACAAAAATGATGTCCAAATAATTCCAAATGCAATTAAAACGCTTTTCTGTAAGATTCCTAATCATAATACGTTCAGGAAAAAAGTTAGTACTTGCACGTAAAATCCGCACTCTACAGATAATATCATGCAGATGACACCCTGCAATAAATGTTCTGCAGCCCACTTCTTGCAACCTTTCATTCTGGGGTCCACTTTGTGGGCCATTGATTTATTCATTAATTAATTAAGCAATTAGAAAATTCAATTATTACTCTTGTATTAAGTTAGGCATACCTAATTGGAATTATATTAAATACTTATCTAAAATTAAAATATTAGCATAAATTACATTTTTGCACTTGAATTGATAATTCATCGCCTTAGCACCTGATCCCAGCTTTCATACCGCATCCTGTTATAAGGATGCATTACCTATGCGCAAACATTCTCAAAAAATGTTGATAACTCTGGGATCAGGAGCGAATTCTGGCTCAAAACAAACACTTGTAATTGAAAAGAAATATTTTTCAATTAGAATTATGCTGATTATTTCTGACATTGCTTAAATTATGCATGCCAGTAAATAATTTTGTTAATATTGATTCAATGTTCCAAGCTCAATAGAGGCAAGAAATAAATAAAATGATTGATGCATTTTTCCAAATAATGATTCAAATGTTTAATCCAATCGTTGGATCCATTATTTCTGCATAGGAAATTAATTAAAGGAAAATCAAATTTGTGCAAGGATCCTGCAAAACAAACCTGCCAATATAATCCTGCAAGGTTATCCCTGCAATACTATTTTTGCATGGAATATGCTGCATAAAATTTTGTGCAGAAAAAATGCTCAATTTTAAGCAAGACTCCTGCAAGGATCTCTGCAAGGTTTATCCTGCAATGCTTGCAAGGTTTCTGCAGAAACTTTTTCAAGGGGGCTGCGCTACGCATGAAAATTTCCATTCATTGCTTCTGCAAAATACAGGCAAAGGTCTGCAATTAATGTTAAACCTATATAGCATTCAACGGAAACGGCGTCGATAAGAGCAACTCATAAATATGTATTCATACGACACAATTCTTGTGTTTTCTGGAAAATTAAATGGGAGTCTCCGGAATTATAAAAACCGGTTCTTATGTGTGCAGTTGCATTATTCGCATGCGGATCACTTTGAATATGCGGTCGCATCAATATTGAATAGCTAACGTATAAAGATAATAGAAACTCCACAGAGCGTATATATACACATTGTTTGCACTTTTTAAACTTTCATTGTTGATTTCCTTTTGCTATGTCACAATGCTACCAGCCTGAAGATCGATCGATTTCTAACCTACAACCGACAAAAGAAACTAGAGCATGCAATCAATTTGGGAATTTAAGCAACTGCACATTTTACCAACTACAAGCTGCCAAGTTTGTCCTTCATTTTATCTGCTAGGTTTTTGCAAAATCTGCAAAATAACAATCAAATACGCATGCAAATCGGGGTCGCCACTTATTACAGTTTCACCATACCATGCACTGAAATTAATGACGGACTTCTGGCGGCACGGCTATAAGAATTGCGGGAATCGGGTCGAGGTGAGAGTTCAGCCGTCGGTTAACACAACCATAGTAACAAAATTCGAATGCATTTACAAATGACAACTCGTGCGACAATTCCTTGTTCACAATTTTCCTGAAGAGCAGCTGATTTTGCAGAGTGCGGATAAAAAATGTTTCGAACAAATTAAAGAAAATACAGAGGTATTGAATTTTAAATCCAGAAACGAAAGCTGCAGTGATGAAATGTCACGTGATTGTTTTCATACATTTAATATATTTGTTCCTGACACTTCAATTCCAACTTAATAATTTGGAGATGCCGCTAGAAACACATCACCCATTTCTATTTTTAAACAAATTGCAATTTGTATACTTTCAGAAACACTTGAACGTATAAGATTCAGCATTTTTGTATAAAAATTGGCGTGTTGTTAGAAAGTGTCAGTACATGCTTTTAATTTCTGATAGCACCATTGAAATGAGCATCTGAAGATGTCAATTTAAGAAACTTCTGTTTTTGAGAATATGGTCTGAATTTTACAATTAATGCGCTATTTAAAAACAATATGGTATTCAATGTCAAATTAAAAAATAAGTATATGCAAATTCAGACGATGACACCATGTTGTCATTGCGAAAATTTGGATTTATATCTAATTGTTTAAAAATATTGATAGCAGCCATAGTTTAACTTTCGTATAGCCAAACCGCTACCAACGTGACATTTCTACAGGGTAACTCAAGATAAAGTTTGTATGCCATTATTAACTACCAATAATGTCAACTGCCCGCCATCAAATTTCTACAATAAACAGAATTTCATATTTTAGCAAAAAATTTTAAAACGTTTTTATCAAGCTGTCAAATTTGAAATGTGGAAAGAACAATATTGCATATTTCTGTAGTTGGTCCCCAATTGTAAGCAGTAGGGTATTTATTTTGTTAATGTGCAGCGTCCATAATAATTACATGACCATGAAGTTGCAGGTGACATGTCCTTTTTGTAAATATGCAAACCACATTACTCCATGCACACAATTTCTTATACTTGAAAATGTGACAACAATTTCCGAATAAATGCAACATGAGTCTTATTAAATAACGTGTTCGAATTCGTAACGTTTTACTCACGAAATTTAGGCCAATTTAGGCACGTGTTATTCATTCTTGCTGAATGTCACGCAACATTCTGCAAGTGATTCGACAGCATGGTAACGCCATTGTTTAAAAATTTGTCAAAAATCAGAGGTTGTACATTTGCAACTATGAAATGTCGTGTGTTGTGCTAATATGATGATGGGCTACAATATTGCAAGGGGCCATCCACAAATGATGTCACGCTCCTAGGGGGGGAGGGGGGTCGGCGTTGCGTGACAGTTTGTGACATGGGGGGAGGGGGGGGGGGTCTGAATAATTGTGACATCATGCTTTTTAATTATCATGTCATTTTGCACTTGTGTGCATATTTAGTTAAAACAGTAAAACCAGCGCTTTGACAGAAAATTTTTGAAACCGGTTCAAATTGCCTATTTATAGACCAGAGTTCATCTGCCATTGGCTGTCTTCACCTTGGACTTAAATAATTATTAATACAAATACCTTAACATGTATATTGTTATTTCTAAGATGACTAAATAAATACATAAATTACTTTTAAAGTAATATTAGATTGATAATTAGGCCCTATATAATTAATTAATAGATTCCCGTCCCTGCGCGCACCGGTTTTTTCAACCAAAAAACTTTTTTCATACAAAAACACGAGTCAGATCGTCTTATAGGCAAAACTATTGGAGATTTCGTGATGATGATCAGGGCTAGGGCTTCATGACGAGGTCTCAGCGCCGTTTCGCTTTCAAATTAATTTCGATTTAGAATACAAAAAAATAGAACCCGCACGCGCGCATGCATTTTTGTAGATTTCCGGACGGGAATCTATTAATTGATTATATAGGGCCTTTTCAGTAGATATAGGGGGGGGTCCCAAAAAATGTGACATCATTTTCAGGGGGGGGGGCAGACGTTGTGTGACAAGGCGTGACATGGGGGAGGGGAGGGGGTAAAAAAGGCCAAATTTAGCGTGACATCATTTGTGGACGGCCCCCAAGTGAAATTGTTGGTCTATTCAACCCGTTTTTAAGATAGAAAATATTTAACCTTGATGATAACATTGTCGTCCCGGGAATTGCAGGGCGTAGACTATCAAGTCCTTTCAAACACTTGTAATCCGAAACAATGCTTTATTTAAGAACAGTACCTTTAACAATATAGTAATAGGCAACTTTGTCTCAATAACACTACAATTGTTTTTATATTATCCGCCAGGGGATCCTATGGGCGGTTCTATCCTGGAAGTAGTCCCCTCCAGGGTTCTCCCTCCTTTTCGCTGGGGTCCTTCGTAAAATACCCGTGGCTACTGGGAATCTCTCGAACTTAGTGACAGACCATGGTCAATCCTGGTTGCAGTCACCTAATGTCTAGAGTTCCCACCTCCTGGTTGGGGTTACCGAAACCCCGCACTGCTGTTCTAAGGGCTACCGACACTATTTATCCATTTAGGCTCCGGCACTTGGTTTCCATTACCTTTGAGATCTACGCCCGGCCACTACGGTAAAAGCTATCATGCTGCAGTGGGGACACTCTCACAACCAGTCTGGTTGGGCTAGAATGTCCATTTCTGCTGGCGATAGGTTTACACAGGCACTATGGTACCAATAGCCACATGTAGTACACTCGATTTTTCGTTGGTTGTCATCCTGCTGCCGGCAAGTACAACAAATTTAGAAGTTCTTGGAGCCGCTGAGGCTCTCACGAAGGCTACCTCCCATGCCAGTGTCAGTCGCTGAATCAGAAGTCTGGTTCACCTTATTTACTACCAGGAAGGGTGATTCATGTGGCAGGTCTGGGAATGGAATGGTCGCAGCCGCATCACATGGACAATATTCAAGGGGCCATCTGCCGGATCTCGTAGTTAACGGAAGAGATCTGTCTCACTATTTCGTAAGGACCTTGGAATTTATGTATTAGTTTCTGGCTCAGGCCGGGCACTGGATAGGAAACAATAAGAAATACCTGGGCACCAATCTGGTAATCTATGGTTATGTAGTGCTGATCGTAACGCATGGCATCTATGGAATGCTCATCGTGTAGTCGTTGGTGCGCGATTTCTTGTGCCCATCCAACGGTTCGTGCTCTCAATTCATGGCTGGATTGTCGGAGGTTATCTGGAGTGAAAGGTCAATGGGAAGGATAGCTTCTTGTCCATATACAAGGTAGTATGGGGTAAAGACAGTACGCGGGTCCATGGAGGTGTTGTAAGCAAACACATTGAACTCCAGGGTCTCATCTCAGTCTTCGTGGGTTTGTTGATCTACGTAAATTTTAAGCAGATCATTAGTCTGAGGGTGATAACTGGTTGTTTTTAAATGTTTAGCACTGATGGTGCGTAACAAAGTCACTACAACATTTTCTAGAAAGCTTGTCCACGATCACTAAGTAACTTTCGTGGCCCGCCGTGCACTGCGATGAACTCCATGAACAGAAATTCCGCCAACCGTACTGCTACAGCATCTGGGGTAACATGACTATGGCGTATCGGGTTGCATAGTCTGTAGCCACAAGGATATATCTGTGTCCATTCCGTGAAGCTACAAAAGGCTCTAAAAAATCGATGCCAACAGTCTCCAATTGTTTACCGATTGGCACATACTGGAGGAGACCAGCCGGCTGCACCGGTGGTGTCGAGAATTCCGCTAATCCCCTTTGTCCGGGTTTTCCTCGTTCCTACCCTGACCTGCAGTGACCTAGTTACCCCGTAGGTCACTGTTCGCTCCGGCCCTATATATAGGGCCACACTGTACAAGTAAAGACTAGTTGTTGTCGTTACTCCTTCCAACGCGAGTCTCAGTCATTTTACTCCCGCGGCCGCGATCCCACCCGGGTCGCGGTCGCGATTCTCCACAGATGGGGTCTTATCCATCTGGCAGAGCAAGCTTGTTCACAGCATGTCCGCACATAGTTTTGAATGTTGGTGTTCATTTTTGGACAGAAGCCGTGCTGACGCACAAACTGCAGTGTGCGATAAAAGGCGAGATGCCCTGCCATGGGTGAATCATGACACTGTTCAAGAATGTACTGACATAGGCCTGGGGGAATCACCAGAACATCACCTGTATCCCTTTTCCTGTAGAGCAACCCGTGTTCAACCAGAATTTATTTGTCTTCTTTACATATGCTTCCGATGCTTCAAATGCTGTCAGATGCTTCAAAGTGAGTGCCCTCCACAATCCCCAAAAGCCTGTGGCCTTATGTATCGGCCAATTGTTGCTTCCGGCATTCAGGTAGTCTGCCCGGTGTAACCTCCATACAGGCCATGACCTGGGGAAGGGATTACTGTAAATGGTGTTCTTTTTCCATGTTTATCTGTCCCAGCTGGTAGAGGACCTGCATATTGTATTTCTGCAAACTCAAAGCCCAGTGTGCTAAGCGGCCTGTGGAGTGTTTGCGACTCATCAGCCATTTGAGGGACTGATAGTCGGTTAGTACTGAGAAGGGTTGTCCGCAAATGTTTGTTTTTTAATGTTTCGAAAGGAAAAACCAGCAGAAAGCATTCACAGATTAGTAGCCTTGTTGAACACAAAAAGAGTTGCTTACAGTGGCAGTAAAGAGACAACAACCCAACAACAAGAGTGAAAACTCTTAAGGTGGCTTCACACATGCCCGTTCCGACCGTCGGAACGAATGTCATGATGCGTTTGACGTCACGGTTCGTTCGTCGGAGACATAGCTGACTGGTTGGAGCCACGTTGAATCCTGTTCAACAGTTATCCGGTTGTTGGATGTAACGACCAATGAAATCGCAGCGACGAACTCATGATGGCAAGACATGTGGGCGCGTCTATGGTGTTTTTGTCCTGCTACCAGCAGATCGCGCTACGTTGCAACCGGAAAAATTTCCTTTGATGTGCGAATGCTCATCCAGCCTAATTTGTCGGTCGGACCCAAGCTCCGACGGTCGGAACGGGCATGTGTGAAGGAGCCTTTAGAACAAATAGCAGTAACTACAGATAGGGGCGCCACCGCAAATATTGACAGGATGGCAATCTCTGCACAACACTACTGCCATCGTGTGGTAAACGCGGAAAACAACACAACCGCTTTATTACAACATTCAAGGTCAAATCGAATATCGCCATCAGATTCGCTATTAACTTTCTATATAGAAATTACATTGCCCTCCTCATAATACCATCGGTTTTAGCAATAGTTGCCTATAAACCTATCTTGACACACCATATTTGGGCTAGTTTAAGAATATAATTGAATTGCAAGTTTTGAGAAAATTGTTTTACTTTATTCTGTTGCAAAATGAATCATTTTGGTTATTACTGGTTTAGCTTTTTGCATAACATGGTGTTTTCCAAGTTGCATGCGTTTTCGCAAAATACCAAAATTTGCCTTGTGTTTTAATTGATTTCTTGGCAGTAATCTATAGTGTGTAATTGTTGTGTGAAGGTTACTCGACCATGTGGTTCTTTTAATCGTTGACACATGGTGCTGTGGAAAATCTTGTATGTTAGTAGGCTGTATAAATAAAAGTGAGAGCGTTTGTAAAGGGGCATTTGACTAGTGACAATAACTAGTCCAGTTGGGACTTTACAAGAGAGTACTCCATTTTATAAAATACGGTCGCTTTAAGATGGAGGGGTCTGTGATAATTGTGACAAATGTGTGCAAAAAAATTGGGGGGGGGGCATTCCCATAATGTGGACATTCATCAATTACTTTGTTGCGTTAATATCCGAATTGAAAATCCTAATATTTGTATTATCCAAATGTGTTAAAATATTAATTGGGTTTTGTTTTTTTCGAAAAGAGTGGTTATATTTACATTATTCACAGCATTCATTAAGGGGAGGGGTGTTGGGATTTGTTACAATAATTACAAAAAGTTTATCGATTTTTGAGAACGTGTTTTGTTTTATTGGTCCAATATGATCACGTGGTAAGATGACTTGCAAAAATATATAAGTTGAACATATGAGTGCGGTTATGCGAAATCGCGTGGCGTTTTAGCAAAATGGCATCAAAAATCGGGTCAATCTTTTGCACAGTTTTGCGATTTCGCAAAATTGTGGTCAATTTCGCAAAATACAGCTTTTCGCAATAAAAATTGTGGCAATGTGAACCAGCCTTTAGATTTCAGTAGTATTGCTTTGGCAAATACCTTTGTAACGGGAGCAGGATAAAATGACCTTGCCGAAATGACGCCGGAAGTAATGACCCCAGAATAATGACGCTTGGAAAAATGACGCTGTGAAGCATTGCCGATGCGACTGATTGACGCCAGATATTTGTTTGTTGGGACATTTTGACGCCAAATCGCGAAATCTTGTAAATTTAAGCGTACGATGTTTTTCATAATGAAAATACCAGGAGTGGACGAAGATTACTGATAAATTCTACTATAGCGATCATTTGATTTTGATATTCATAGATGAATTGCCGTACTTTTCCCTGTTAAGTGATATGAAAATAATTAAAATGGAAGCATGTGAATTTAATTTACACCCTAAGTTAACCAATAAAGTCTGAATTTGTGTTGAATGAGGAATATAAAATGGTTGTAAAAATGTGTACGACACTTATTTTTGCTATTATCAAGAGTGGATGAATAGCTACTTCATCC
>WWPM01024571.1:0-14383 GCA_023279145.1 Glomeris maerens | reverse complement strand
TGTTTCCCCCCATTGCCCACGTATATTTCAAGTGTCAATGAATCACACATGTCCTGGCCAGGTGAGTAATAACAATAGAACGGAGTAAAATTAGAAATCTTCCATGTAACGTTGAGCATCTTATGCTTGGAAATGATGGAGAAATAAATATCTATAAGGTCACGTTTCGTCATTAAATGCAAACACAAACGCAACGAATTTCCTCTCAATCGATCGAACAAACCCTCCAATTTTGGCGCTCTCCCCAAATTGGGCCAATGGGGGCCTGGGCCACACCATTGCGCCATTGGCTCCGTCCACACTTGCCATTGGACGAAGCAACTCGATTAAGGCGTCACCTAAGGAAGCCATCATCATGATCAGGCTAGGCAGGCCTTCAACAAGCTCACCACCAATGCGTCCAACAACCACATGCACATGGAAAGAGTTGCAGCGTGCACCGTCATCATCATCATCACCATGACTGCATCTAGGCCTACTACTGCTACACCTGCACGATGATAGGGCATGTGGGCACTGGGGCCTCCATGGCGGCCCCAATCATGCCTAGGAGGTCACCGTTCGCAATCCACGAGCTTCTCGGCTTGGGCAGCACGGCTGACCACCATCACCACCACCACCACCACGCGCATGCACATGGGCACAATCACCATCGAGCTCCTCCATCACCTCAATCTCTACCTCCACCACTTCCTCCACCTCCGCTACCTCCGCCACCACCGCCACCACCACCTGTGTCCTCGGTGGTAGTGTCCTCCTCAGCTTCAACGTCCTTTTCACCGACATCGCACTCTTCTGCACGAGGACTGTTTGCGCACCATCAGCCATCAACGCAGTACTTTACCGACCCTCTGGCAGCTGCTGCGGCTGCTGCCGCAGCAGCCACTGGGAGGGTCTACTTCACTCCGGCAGCCGCATTTTTGCCCAATGTGCCCGGGATTCATGGACACCATGGTGGTCATCACCATTCGCCAATGCCCATGTTGAGTCTTGACCAACAGGTGGCGCAGCAGCGGCAGGAGCATCATATCTCAGGTATATATATACTTATATGTATATGTATATAGGCTTAAACGCCCAAGTCGAAATAGGCTTGTGTTTAATCTAGGCATATCATTAGGCTTGCAGGCAAAATTATTTAAACAGTGTTAATTCCCTTACAGAGAAGCGTGATTAATTATTATGGGACTAGTACACTGATGTCATCAATAATTGCTCTTCAATAAATTAATATGCATAATTACATCGAATTGCGGGAAAAACTGCCATTTCACAAAACAAACAAAGTACGGCTAGTCAACTATAACATACCTAATACAGTACATACTTGGAAGTATATTTACAAATAGGCCTAACTTGAAATTACCATGTGCACAAATTTGATATGTTTCCATATTGACACACTGCTGACAAATGCTGTCAATTTATTTGTAACTTTATGCAAGATCCTGTCTGTGAAAGATGAATAAAATAAGATCGATCGAAAATTGAACAGTGTGGCACGTATACAGATGTTCCGTATTATACATACAGTATATGCTTTAAAAATTTATTTACATAGTCTGCCTAACTTTCAAAAAATATTTACATAATTTTCATAAAAATCTGCTAAGAACCTAAACAATTAATTTGCTCGCTTTTTGAAAACAAAAAACAGTAAATTTTCTGAACTCAGTTCAAAGCTGATCAGCTTTGAAGCTCGAGCTTCAACTGCATGCACCTTACTTGCAAAACTAGCTTTAGTAGGCCTAACTCAGCTGCGCCTGAGCATGACAAGGGATTTCATTGGTGAGGTATGGACTGTCCACCCTAAGAAAACAATAATAGCACGTGCACTATACTATACACCTGCAAATTATATAAGATTTCCTGAAGATGGCAAGAATAATAATAATGACTTCTTGCGAAAAATCTAGCTAAGGTCAAGATGAAAAATATTCATTCGTCATTTTGCAATGCAATATTTGTAATTTGAGCTGAAGGAAGAAACACATTTAAAGTGTCACGCTTCCCCTTTCTTAGCAAATACTACTATACAGATGCTAAAGAGTCAACATTGCTTCAGCAACTTTATCATTATTAAATGAAAGGGCGATTGAGATGAAAATGATAATTAACCCGAGTCAACGTAAACCAATATGCCCATTTAGGGTATTTGGATAATTGCCACTCAGTAGGTTCCACATATATGAAGAGGAGGAGCTTTGTTTGCTTTCATGGGTTTTCAAGCAGCAACGTTCAAGAATAAATATTTCTTCAAGCAAAGTGGTTAACCTTCGAGATAAACGCCAACTCAAAAATGCCCCAAGCGAATTTCGAACAAATAATACTTATCATTGCTTTAATAACTGATCCGGACAATTTACAATGAAACAGCAGATTTTGAATTTTTCCGAGAGTAAATAATTGTGCTCGGGCCTATACTTATCAAATCAGAGATTAGCTTAACCAGCTGGCAAAATATAAATCGATAAAGCGTGCAAAAATATTCCATTTCTGAAAACTTGAAAATTGGCTGGATGTCAAAAATCAAAGAGTATAATCCTATTATCAGTCATTCTCGTAAATATATCAGCTATTTTGTGTAATATGATTAAATAATGCGCGGTAAGCCTTATAAAGTTTCATGCAGTATAAGGTTGTTCAATACATTAAATAAATTTTTCGATGATTAGTTTGAATTGCATGAACTTTAAAAATAAACTGATACGACAGATAATGCAATTAAGAAACCATACTGGACACATTATGACCATCCTTGAAATGAAAATGTATACAAAATTATTTTTGTTGCTCATGATTCTGCGTAGAATTTGTAAAATCATCTTACAAAATAATGCAATTGCATAGAATAATAGACAAACTAATGGGGTTTTAATGAACAATTTAAACAGACTTGACTATTTCAGAAATTCTTTTGAGTATAATTTATGCTTATACTTTTATGAAACAGTAAGTACAATAACAAGAACAATAGTTCAAATGACTATACGCTGATGGAGAAATTATAGCATGTATGTACCGCAGAGAAACTTTTAAACGAAAAGGAACAGGAGATGCGGCAACAAATTTACTAGTTTTGGAAAATTGTATCATGATCGATGGAAACAACCGATATGCATGCAACTGATCAACATAAAAAATTGCAAATAAACTGCATGCATATACTCGTAATTGATGGTATTAAATATTAATAATCTAAGGACTTGGCAAATACATTGCGGAAAAAGTATAATGATATGAAAATTGAAATGGCTGTTAATGTTTCGGCTAATCAAGAAGACCACATGGATGCAAGTTATAAAATAGTGATTACATTGACCAATGGTGTGATCACGTTGATAACGATTTGGAGAGAATTTTTGATGGCATTAGTACTTGTATACACAGCCAAGCACAATTGACAGTGTTTACAAGGATATTCGTTATCGCGCCCAATTGTGCCTATAACAGCTGAGAGGCGCCACATTGAACATTTCATTAAATAGGTTAACCATATAATTATGTTATCATTTATTCAATTGTACTGCCACATTTATTTGCTTTGGAGAAATAACTTAACCTTTCAAATGATGTATCAAGTGCACGCATTAATGAAATACCATCAATTATACAAGCAGTTTATTTGTGAAAGTTTATGTTGACCAGTTACATGGTTGGTGCCATCGGTCATCTTCCCTGCAATACACGTCTTATGTGAAAATTACCAATATCATAACAAATTTGTTGCCTTTTCTCCTGTTCCATTTCGCTTAAAATGTGCTCTGTGGTACTAATTTCAAAGTACTAATTTGAACCATTGCTCCAGCTATGATATTTACAAAGTTAGGTTTTGGATAACCTTGATGGCAGTTGCAGAGGTCAAATAGTTTGGCCCACATAGGATAGAGCTTCTGCGACTTACTCCCATTACATATTCATATTTTTAATATATGTGGTAATGTTATTTTTTGGGAGGAAGGGGGGGAGGTGCAACATACGTTATCTTCTCTTTTTCAAATAATATTTGGTTTTAATATTGTCATAGCGTTTTATAGCAAAGCAGTTGTTATATTTTACAAGATGCCTGCATCATAGGAACAAAACAGAATAGCCAAATTTCCCACTGAAATGTTACTCCTCGTTAAATTCAATTTTCCGCTTATTTGTCATATTAATTGGAAAGAAGCTCGGTAATAAATCCACATTACAGATAAATAATTCTCAATGCTGCGAGATCGATTGCATTTGTCGGTTAGCTAACAAGATGGCGTCTTTTCATGTTCACCGTCCCAATTAAAACGTTAAGCAAATTCGCAGCTGCGTCGTGTATCGCATCCCAATTTTGAAAAGCAAAGCCACCACTTTTCTTCAATTCTCAATTTTGCACCCCAAGACGTTGGCGCATGCGCAGCTGCTCGCGCATTATTATCATTCTCCTCCACCTCCCCTACTATAGCATCTCTCTTACTTCATCATTCTATGTGCCAAGCCCCGCCCAAGTGACGTCACGTGCAAACAAGCACAATGCAAAAAGGGGCAGCAAACAAATTCGCTTCTAATAAGTGGCCCAATCGTGGGCTAACTTCCGGTGACGTCACCCAGTGATTGACGTGCCTAATTGGTGGGGCGGTTGCATCTGACCAACCAACGTTAGGAAAACGTTTCAAAAGAAACTTTCTCTTCCACCCACATCTCGTCGAACCCGCAACAATGACAGGCAGTAGGCCTAAATTTCTCATTGCCCCCTTTGCTCTATAGGCTACCTATGCATTTCACACGATAGATAGGCCTATAAATCTTTCTTGCACAATAATTATTTTCAAATTTTGGGGCAAACAAGCGAGAACGAAGTAGGCTTAAAATATTTGTATTTTGATTTTCTGGAATGGTACAAATGTATTGCAATGTATAGTTTAAAATAAGGGCGGAATTAAGATGCCAAGTAATAGGATCAGTTCATTGAAAGCAATGAAAAAGAAGGATATATTAGATTTAGATGGTGACCCTGCACCTTGGTTTTGCCTCCCATGGAGTTCTATAAAGAAATGAGAGACAGCATGCTCAAAACGATGCTGCCGCCCATGGAGAACTATATAATAGATTCAAGAACGCATAGGACCTTTCTTACATCTGTATGTGTGCCTTTTGGAGCCATGCAAAAAAATAGGGCGCCGGAAGAAGCCCTACTGAGCAAAACAAAACTGAAAAAATATAGGGTATAGCAGAAATCACAAAGATAAAGCAGCTATAGTCCATGCAAGCATGTATGCAACACAATATTACATATAATTTGAAATATGATATTTACAAAATTGGGAAAAAACAATATATAAACAGGAAATATGAAAGAAAACTAGAAGTGTGGAATATTCAATTTACATGTATACTTACTAATTTTTCGTTCACCAATATGCATCGGCCTTTTAAGAACCAATGGCATAGCATATTTGGTATTTACTAAAAATGTGTAAATTTCATAAATAAACAATAGATGCAAATAATAATATTGAAATTATATGCACACAATCTGATAGGTACATATATGTGGGAACAGTGGCTTTCGTTTATGCCCATGATCATGAAGACCAACATGCATATGCAATTAACAACAGCCATGCAGTGAAATTCTTTTCTAATTATTCCAGTGTTTGGAGCCGGAGCATTAAAAATGCAAACAGAAACCCTTAAAAGGCACCTGTGTTTTACGGCTACATGTGTGCAGAAATTAAAACGGCATGATGAAAATGTTAGGTGCATTTTGCGGCATTAACTGCAAATGGTTGCCAAGTTGCAGCAATTGACGATCGTTTTTTGGCACAATTCAGTTCATGAGATATACTTCCACTAGATGCATACTAAAAATTGTAACCGTTGTACTTTGTTAGAAGTCGAGAGGTGCATAATTCTCATGCCTCATATAAATATGCTCCAAATTAAAATGCAATACCCCGAGTCGCACACTATATACACCTAAATTCACACATATTTTCCAAAATTGCTACTACGCTCGTAAATGTTGGCATAATTTGTTTCAAAGTGAGTACAGTGTTATGGTAGTACATGTACTTGTTTATGCAAGTTATTAGCAAATTGCCCCTTACAAAATAGACTATATATGCAGTCAACTCTCAATAAAGCAAATTGTATCTCAAATTTCTACAGATTAATTCAAGAATTCTTATTGACCGTGATAAGAAAAATCATATTATACAAGAAAGTTAAAAGTTGCTCATATACTGTATATTTGTACATAGTGTAAAAGTATGCCAAATATTATCGCTCAATTCAAAGCGGCCCGGATCCAAAGTTATGGCTGTCAATACAGCATCAAATATACAGGGTGTCCCATAAATCTGTTGTCATTGCCATCAAATTGGAATGCTTCCTTTCATGACCGAAATAACTATTGGGATGTGTTATGATTGGGGCCATTGTATACAGTATATTACAAAAGTTGTGACCTCGAACAGTGTTTTCACGGTCATTCAAACAAATTATTTTCAACCGCAAAATAAAAAGCAAAATATAGCTATAGCTGGGTGTCAGGCAGAGAAGCTGCTGTCAGGGGCTTTTCTACTGCAGCATAAATTTGTCCGTCACACAATCATCGACATAAACTTTGTTCTTGTATTAAGCTAATTTGCCAATACTCTACAACTTTCAAACTGGGACTAGGGTTAATTCCAACTCAAACGGTTCAAAAGAATTTTTTGAATGAATGTGAAAACACTGTTTAAGGTTACAACTCTGCATGCTATACCTATACATACCCCCTGTCATAAACGGAAGAATCCCAATTTGGTGACACGAACGGTTTATGGGACACCCTGTATTTAGGCCCTTCCTCATTAGTCTGTAATTAAATGATATTCCAGTTTTAGAATATTCTGGAAACGCCATCTTTCGTTAATTCCATTAGTTGTGGTCCAATAAATTAAAAACCAGGCCACACGGTTAGATCTGAAATACCGTCTGTCTATATCTTTGCCTCTATACAGGTATCTGTGTTTTCTTTTAACTTGAACGGTTTAACGGAGACGTGTTTAGCCGTACAAGAAAGTCTTATAATTTCTACTTATTTCATAAATTCATGACTTGGTCGACTTTCAACACAGGATTGTATACTAATTGTAAGTATGGAAAACGTGTAAATGATTAAGGATTATTAAATTGCGTACATTAGTTTTAATATGCAAATAGGCATTTGTGAAAACGAGACATTTAATGAAATTTTGTTGTGAAATGGGGCCAAGTACCATCTCAAATTTTAGATACCTAACTATGTGAATAAATTATTGTTGAATTGAATTCAACGAGACATAATTAAAATTGCTGCCAAAAACATGTTACGTACTTTGTTCTGCATGCGGAGACGCGTTTCCATAACGCCACAATTTTCATTAATAATTTCACATGATTGTAAAATGTTTTGTGGTTGTTGAATAGCAAGCAGAGAAACTATTTAAAAAAATTGGAAAATAAAAATCTGTTACAGATAGACCAACTAGACTGCTGTTCTGCGGGGCATACTTTGCATGCATTTACAATTAAAAGCAGAGATCCGCGGCGTCATTTCAGACTTCATTTTTCGTTACATTCTGATGCTGATGGTATAATTTTACTAAATATCTTACAAAAAATAGTTTATCGCAAGTTAAACTGTAGCTATTTTTGGCGTTCGAAGTTGCGGTACGTGATACTGCGTTAACAGTTGTAACTTTCGATCCGCTTTGAATTGAGCGATAATATTTGGCATATACTTCTTTACTAAATATGTTTTGAGCAACTAAAAATATATACAAGTATTATACGCTGTGTCCCAAAAAACGACCATATTTTTAATTGTTAATAACTTCGCAAAACCTTTATAGAAATTCACCAAACTTGGCAACAATATACTTGAGTATATTTGACATCTTAGTGCAAAATTTCAGCTCAATCGTCTTACCATGCTTTCACCAACAGAATGGCATATTGAAATGCTTTACTTTGCACAACATGCAATGCAAGAAAGTTACTGAATGGAGGGGATCTGATTTTGACATTTCAAATAAAGTGGGTTTAGCTATAGCTTCCTCAATATTGGTCCGATTTATGTTTTCATATAGTTATACATACTCACAAAGGACCCCAGAACACTTCTCCTTTTGTAACTACTTACTTGCCTTTAATATTAAAGAATTTTAAACTTGGACGACCTTGAAGAGTCGATTCAAGGCCAGAGAAATGAGCATAAATGGATAACCCCCAAGCTCATATATAAGGCCCATATGCTGTTTAATGTATTTCACTCATTCCTGTAAAGTTATAAGGGATGATACGGCTTTTTGACTCGCCCTGCATACAAGGGCGCAAAACTATAAATTGACACGGATGCCGTAATTGGAAATTAACTGGCACCAAAATTTAAATCTGAACAAACACGTCAATACGTCGACATGTACGCATGCATGCAGCGAGGACAAGATAATTAAGTATAAGCAAATGAGCGGAAATTAGCAGAAAGTTTGAATTGCGTAGCTAGCTATAGGTTTTAGAGTGGAGTTGAGAGGAGAAAATAATCGATGGGCGCAGCGAGGAAAAAGGAAAGAAAGAGTCGGGCGTAAAATTGACAAATTGCCCTCTACTCCCTTAGGATCTCCACATAATACATAATACATATAATATGCACACGTTCGGTGGCAAAAGAGGATCGACAGGCCACTTCCGCCGCTAATTGTAATTAGTCGGCTCGTAATCGCAATTATCTGTGGGCCCAACACGAGATTTGAGCGTGACGTTATACATTTGATGCATGCATCCATCAAGAAGAGCCAGACAACAACGTTTGCTTAATTAATTAATTCGCTCATTGTTCGTGTTTGCCTTTAATTAATATACATTGTATAGGCAAAAGATGCCCTATTTATATAACTGCAGCTCCATAGCCCACCCACAGTATACATTAACCTAATTGAATTAATCTTACATTTGTTTCCAATAATTCATTTTATATAATTGAATCCCATTTCGCGCTGTATATTTTCAAAGTCAAATATCTCCTAGTCCACTAATTAATTAAATTAAAGCTTTGCTGTCATGCTTAGTGTCTGCATGGAATATGCATGTGACAGTAAGTCACTATATTATCAACTATATTCACCAACTTGTTATACAAACTCATAATAGTTCCCAAGAAGAAATGAATCACCCAGAGTGGAACAGAACTATTGATACAGTGAAATCTGTATGAAAACTAAACCAAAGCATTCACAAACAGGGAAATATACTTGTACAGTCCTCCCTCGATAATCCGGCCCTTTTGTACAGTAAACTTGTCGGGAAGTAAATGAAGATTTCAATCTTAAGAATTTCTGTACATTCATGCTGATAGAATTTATTCCATTCACTCTGTTTCTATTATTTATGCTGAATTTTTAAATAGTGGTTTCTGCAGAATTTCTGCAATGGCTGAAAATAATCTGTAGAAAATCTACAAATATTTGTACAATATCTGAAATTCTGAAAAATATCTGCAAACTATTAATATATTTTCTGCAGAAAATCTGCAGTCGCATCTGAAAATATGCTGCTACATTTTCTGCAGATAGGAATTTCTGTATATTTTCTGCAGAAATCAATGTTTTTCTGTAGATAATCTGCAGCATATTTTTTCTGGGGTATTGTTTTACAAAATCAAGTGAATTTGTTTTTAATTTGTATACTGTTTTAGCTTGTTTACCTTCAACCTTCAATACAAATGTGTAATATACATTCCCTATATGCTATGTGTACAATGAAACGTAGTTTCTGCTGCTAAAATTCGTCATTATTAGTTAATTTCCGGTAATCCGGCGGTGCTCTGGTCCCATATCTGCCGGATTAACGAGGGAGGACTGTGTAGAAGACCACTAACTAGCAGTGGTTGGTGGTCATATAAATAAGTACACTGAGAAAGTAATAGTAAAATTTTGATATTAAAACGCATCAATAGTTACATTGAGTAACATTTCATGTTTTCACGGTTCTTACAAACAAAAAATGCGGAATATCGTGAAGTGTCCTATTTATATGACCACCACCACTGCAAGAGTAATAATAGGCAATGGGTATATAGGACATAACTGGCCATTTTCTCATCAATGCGCACACATGCATTTGCCAAACTGCAGCTATATGGCGTCATTTATGCGCTTGCGCGTCTTTTATGCACGCATTCCTGTCATGATTGGCACGCTATTATATAGGCCTACATTGAGAGAAGAGTGTGTGTGTGTGAGAGAGAGAGAAGCTGGATAAGGTATATATGTGAAATATTGGCTCATAAGTGAACTCCTGAGCGATGACGTGCTCCGAATTCCTGTCGACTTGCGCGCAAAAATGCCCGAAATTGACTATATTAGCGCAACTTGGGGCTTTTCGACGAAAAAGGGGGGTAAATAGGGGTGGTGACAATGCAGACACAAAATTCCTCCTATAATATATATGTATACGCATTAATTCCCATCCATGATGCATGGAGGAGGATTTGGCAACTTGCAAAAGCAAATACTAACCGGGCTTATCATGGAATTATCGGCGATGCGAGTAATTGTGTTTCCTAATTGGCACACTGTACCGTTATTATATACCGGTATATATATATAGATATAGTAATAATGCCATATTAGGTCCAGTGAAGAATGTGACCAAATTACCCCAAGCCATATCGTCAATCCCTTTTATATATAGCCTATATAGAAGACACTATAGTCGTTGAAATATTATCAAATTCCTTTTTGCCCATATCGTTTTGCAATAACAAGTCTTCCCAAGTACAGTATATGTGGTCAGCTGATCTATATTAAATTTTGTCCATTTAGGATTTGTTTTTTTTCTTCTTCTTCTTCTTCGCAGGACTTGAAAACGGACTCTTGGATAAAAACTGCTTCTCGGGACAAAACCTTCCAACGTACGATAAGAAAAAGAAGAAGAAACGTAGGCATAGGTAAATATCACACAAATTACCCTAAAAATCGATGGGACATAATTCTCAAACGATTATTAATAAAATTGCATGGGATTTTAAAGAACATTTGTTGAATAGGATCAATTATATGGTTGGCTGAAAGCGTCCTCCTCTTAGATGCAACCATGGATTTTAACACAAACAGTATAGCACTTCATAATGGAATTTGTAAGCTATTTCATGTGAAAGACGACCGAGAGCAAATTAATTGACCAAATTATAATCCAAGATCTATATAGCTCTTGCGTAAATTACATGACATAATATAAGGACGACCCCTAACACGGTATATACCGTATACAGTACAGGTCGGTTATTTATAAGTACAGTCCTTTCTCGATAATCCGGCCCTTCGATAATCCGGCACCTCCGGTAATCCGGCGTTTTTTTTTTGGCCTTCCTCCTGAATTTTTTTAGGAAACTTGTCGGGAGGTAAATAAAGATTTCAATCTTAAGAATTTCTGTACATTCATGCTGATAGAATTTATTGCATTCACCCCGTTTCTATTATTCATGCTGATATTTTAAATAGTGGTTTCCGCAGAATTTCGGCAATGACTGGAAATAATCTGTATAAAGTCTCAAAATATTTGTACAAAATCTGAAATTCTAAAAAAATATTTGAAAAATATTAATATATTTTCTGCGGAAAATCTGCAATCGCAGTTGCATCTGAAAATATGCTGCTACATTTTCTGCAGAAAAACATTGATTTCTGCAGATAATCTACAAAATTATAGGAGTTTCTGTAGATTTTCTGCAGAAATCAATGTTTTTCTGTAGAAAATCTGCAGCATACAGTATATTTTTCCTGGGGTATTGTTACAAAACAAGTAAATTTGTTCTTAATTTGTACTGTTTTAGCTTGTTTACCTCTTATACCTTTCAATACAATGTGTATTGTGTACAATAAAACGTAGTTTCTGCTGTTAAAATACGTCATTATTAGTTAATTTCCGGTAATCCGGCGTGTTCGATAATCCGGTGGTGCTCTGGTCCCATATCTACCGGATTAACGAGGAAGTACTTTAGATTGTATACTGTATACCACCAACAAAATTGCCAAAAAAATATTTTAATTTTTGAAACAATGACACATGTATAAGCAAGGGTTAAGATATGGCCTTTTCTGGATGTGGCAAAATACCTAATAGGCCTATACACTATATATATTTCAGGACAATATTCACGAGCTACCAGCTGGAAATATTGGAAAAAGCGTTCAAAGAAGCTCATTACCCGGACGTTTATGCTCGGGAAATGCTGTCGCTGAAAACGGATCTTCCGGAAGATCGGATCCAGGTAACATTTGGCACTTATTGAATTGAAAAACGCCATATAATACAGCTATTATAAACGCACGTTGGAGATCAGACAAATTGCTCTCATTTTCACGCCTAAAACTTCCAAGTGCATATAACGAACGAAGTGTGTGCAAATGTGCAGAAATGCTGCATGGCGGAGCGGCCGCTTAAATTGCTAGGAAAATTCGGAGCAATTAAAAGCACACGTCAATGGGTCGTTAAGAGTGCGCATGCGCGTGGCAAGAAGGGCTTGGTGCTTGTGTGTGTGTGCATGAGGATATAGGGTGGCATATAGAGGGGGGGGGGGTTCATGCACTGTAGCAAATTCGGTCGTCATGCAAAAGCGTCGGAATTCAATTACCGATGAAATATTAGGAGCTGGAGCGCAACGCTTTGTTAGCTGCTTAACGACCAAATTATGCAAATGACCGTCCGCCATACCGACAGAAAAGTCACTGGCGACCAGTCAAACCCCCCCCCCCCCCCCCCAAAAAAAAAACTTCTTTAACCATGCATACTGTATCACACAACGACCAATAGAACTCCAGTAAACTAGCATTCATTATGTAGCCACTCCAAACACTGTACATAGACAATTTGATTCGCAACAAACAAGCAAACTTTGGCAAAATCTTCCAAAACAACCACTTTAAATAACAATTAACGCGAATTGCTCATTTTCCATGCAGCATGCAGAACCAGGCCGGCTCCATTTAGCAGCAAATATGGGTACACCCTGCATATATACAGGGTGGGGCACAAGTAACGCTTTCTTGAGAATAACTTGTGAACGCTTGTAGTTAGGGGTTTGAATGTGAAGAGGGAATAAGATCATCGGTACTGGGCAGTTCCCGTACACCCACCGGAAGTGATCTGGGGCAAGAGCGTCACGGTCAGCTCATATGAATTTCCGTTGCCAACATTAAGGGACAGTGGCATTCCATTTGGTCATTGCTCACATGCGCATCCATGTGGCGCGACACGCCGGCTTCGCTGCCCATCTACTTCCCTGCATGAAATGCGGTACTTATGCCCCACCCTGTATATACGTATACATGCAACTGAAATTAAGTGAAATTGGTCTTGATATAATATGTTAGATCATTTGGAACAACTTCCCTATGGAAAAACGACCATTTTACCATGCAAATTGTATATATATAGACAATATACTGAAGTATAGCTTCATAATTTATTCGTTAAAGCATGAAATCTGCAAACAAAGAGCAAAATTTAGACAATATAAATGCATAAATACATATATACAGCCTAGGACTGCACAATTGTGCGCAAAAGGGGGGAAAAAAGATAAATAGAGAGTATAAAATCGAGGGTGTTTTGTGTGGTCCTTGCTTTCGTTGGACCAATTTTGGAAAGCTGAAGCTGGAAAAGAAAAGTGGAGACGCTCACTTTGCATTCGTCGTTGGGACGATGAAACTGCCTTAGTCCAATCGTAAATTTCTCCTAATTTGACTAAACGCGCCGGGTTTTAGGGCCACCCTTCAATTCACTTTTGCATGCCTACTCTTTCTTCATTGGTTTTTTTTTATTTAATCCTCTCCGTTCATCTCATTCGCGCAAAACATCTCGCTTGGCTTGGGGTTGGCTGCCTCCTGCCTCCTGCCTCCTGCATCCCTTTCTTTCCCTTCTTGCATGCAGGCATAAAGGCCAAGTGAGAAACGGGTGAAATTTAATGAGATTGACTGGTGAAAAATTACCTCCGACACTTATATAGGCTTATAAGTTTTTCTCACTCGTCGAGTAGTATAACCTCTATAAAGTATTGATGTTTGACAAAATGGAGGACAAGGAGGCAGAATTCGCTCAATTGCTTATTACCCGGTTCAGGCAATATCCGAAAAGAAAGCGAATTCCGAGACCACTTTATGTGACGTCACCAGCGAAAATATCGACCAAAACCTACATATAGCTTATAGCTACTCTCAAGTCCCCCTATACTTCCTATTTCACATACCAAACTTTTCATTTATTGCCTAATCGGGAATATAAAAGTCCATATTTATCATATTTATCATAATTTAACTGAATCAAAACACTATTTCATATTTTAAGTACCACTGAATTAACGGAGAATGCACAAAGGGCATTG
>WWPM01024568.1:0-10100 GCA_023279145.1 Glomeris maerens | reverse complement strand
GGGTACCCTATTAGTACGTATTTGGCATAAAAAAAAAGTTCGGTGGAAACGTTCGCATATGTGGTGTTTTTTAAGGGGATGTTTAGTCTAATTCCAATAATAGCTAGTTTGTGTATAACGACGTACTTATTGTTTATGGCAGTTACAGTGCAGGCAATTATTTTTGCATAGTTGCAGTTAGTGTAATCGCAGTTTTCCATCGGATACTGCACAATAATTTACAATAAACATGAATTAATCATGAAAGCCGAAGAAGCACTTTTCTTGACCTCACGATTTGCAAAGCCTAGCTCGCCTAAACGATATACATATCGCGCAATTTTTCTAATACTTTCCAATTTTTTGAGAATTACATTGCTGGGTCATGTATACGTGCACTTCTCCGGCAATCGGCAAACTTGAATTAATAAGAGCATTTAAATGCTGCTGAATGAGAAATGAAAATTATCTTGCAGTATATGATGTTCTATATTAAACTTTAATTTACATGAATAATACTACCACGAACCTAACTTGCATAATCAGTGTTTTGCGGTTTCTGTTTTATGATCTCATTTTAAATATTGAAAGAAGTAGTATTAAAATTGTATAAGAAAAACCAATGTGTACATGTAAATACGCATCAGACGTCAAATATTCATGCACGATATTTCTGATAAGTCTGTCACCTTTATTTTTTCAGTTACATATATTGATAACATATTAACCGAACGCAGTTAAATTTTGTATGCTAATAACAGTAGGACTTTTCCCATGGGAACGCATTAATAATTCTCCCTTTATTTCTTTTGGGAAAACTCCGTTTGTTACTTACCTCGTGTGGGCATAAGCCCAAGAATCTGGAACGGATTAAAAACGCACCGAGGTCCCACTGTATAATATTGTATATATGAGTTCAACATCCCCAATTCTGCGCATTTTTTATTTACTATGTGCTTTATGCCTCAACATACCATAACATGAAACTTTCATTTGTCAACCTTTTACTCGCTATGCACTCTGATTTTGTTTTTAAATCATTGCGTTATTGAAGTTTCCGCAATAGAATGCAAATTCCAATTTTTCTGATTGCGTATTTTTACACCACCTGTCAGTCTGATCTGGCACACAAGTATTCACTTTGCAGCTAATTCTTAATTTGACATGAAATGTGCATGTACGCCCATTGCGCGCAATCGATAATCTGCAGTGCATGTGATTCTATTGTGCGTTGGTGCATGGTTGTTTTCATGGTGGTAAAGCGGCTTGATTATAAACGTTTGGGCTTGTACCACCTGTTTTTATCTGAACTCAGCATCTCCATCCGGGTGGGTGGGCGAATAATAACAGTAATAATCGGAGCAATTCGCAACCCGGGTGTGAATTCGGATCATCAAGGTGCACGCATGCGTTGCACGCAATATATCAGCCTTAAATACGAAAAAGGAAATAAACACTGGCACCAATTGATTGCTCCTCGTTAAAAGTGCACGAGCAGATGCTTATTTATACACTTCCGGCCTGTGATTACACTGTTGCCGTCGTGATGGCCACCTACCTCATCATCCTGTAAACTGGACCTTGTTTGGCAACCAAGTTCTGATGACAAAACATTGCTGAAAACAACGCCAGATGCTTAATTTAGGCTTAAGTACTCGTTTGTACTGTCTGCTAGTTGCACGTACTATTTAAAGATCTACACATTCGAAGGTAAAAAGTCTTATGCGGATGGAGTACCAGAAAGATTTTTAAACTAATGGGCGCACTGAGTATGGTGAGGAGCCCTGAGGGTTTCGAGGGCCACCTACGCAGACGATAGAAACTTCCACTCTCCTGCTTCACTTTTAATCCGCATCCTGAATAGGATGATGCGAAAAATTACTCTCCACTAAGATTGTAATCTCATGCATTAAGTCGACTGACAACAACAGACTCAATGATTTCAGCTGCCAAAAAAATCATATTTCTATTCTCTGCTTGCATTTCAAACAATTCCTGTATAGTAGCTCGTCACACTCGTGCAAATTGCATATATTTACATATTATGGCCTGAATTCTCAATTTGTTCACTGTATCTTTAAACAGTTTATATAACTAGCGTACCATAAAATAGTACAGATCGAGGAAAATTATATATTTATTTTATATTAGCTGACATCAATTTTGTTGTCTGTCTCCATACATGTACTCAAATGCATTTCAGGTTCATAAGCTCGGTCATGATGTCATGCCCGGAACAGCCTGAAATACGTCGCCATAAGCGAGTTTTGTCTTAGAAGCCCACACTTGATCTAAATGTCCATTACTGCATTACTGATCTGTGCCTCCAGATTCCCTGGTCCTTTGTTGTGGGTTACAAACGTTAATGGTCCGCTACTTCCTTTGATGAAAGTGACACACCCCAACTGCATTACCATAAACCGGTGTGGGTATGGATTTAAAGGTGGCTTTGGACAAACCATGCAGGAAAAAGATGTTGGTGGGAACTGCTGCTCCTTAAAGACCATCGCAATTACGCTACTAAAGTTAATTTAAATTCAAATACCAGCTGATTATAAATTGACAGTTCTCGCTGATTACTTGTAATTTCTGAGTTCACAATTAACTAAGGAGAGCACAAACACATGCTCCGTTTTTGTAAAAAGTGCATGGTCAAACTTTATTTTATATGAAGGTTTGCCCGGCCTTCATGAAAAATATTGAAACGGTCAGTCTTTAGATAATAGTTTCCTGAAGTCCTTATAACTTTACAAGAGTGAGTGAAATACATTATACAGCATATAGACCTTACTTATGAGCTTGGGGCTATCCATTTACAGTGAAACCTGTATAGTTGGACACCTGAAAATGTTGGCTACCTGGTCAAGTTGACCACTTTTTGTATGCACAGAATCGCTTCCATAGAGTTAACATTGTGGTATCCCTGGATATTTTGGACACCTGTCTACCTTAGACATTGGACGGCAAAATCTGCACGAAATGATAGCAAACCTATCTAAGTTGGACGTTTTCAACGCATTATTGTGCACCTTTGGAGTAGTTTAAGGTCATTTTCCAGACTCACATTACGGCCAGAGACTGAATTCGAGGGGAAGGGCGGGGAGTGGAGTAATGTAAACACAGACAAGTGTCAAAACGCAAGCTAAAGGAATTGACTCTAGATCAAAAAGTTAATTTAATTGATGCTGATAAGTCTGGCAAGTCATTTCGGAAATTGGCATAAGATTGTGGAGTATCAAAATCTTCTGAAGGCAAATATTCTAAAAAAATCTGAAAGATATGTGGAAGCGTGGCATAATAATTTTATTTGAAAAGAAAACAAACCAATATTGCCAGTTATTATATATTGTAAAAGTATCTTGTTCATATGTACGTATATGTATGTTTCTTTACCTCTTAAGTGTTTTATAATAAATATAAGCAGAATTTTTAAAATTTGTTGTCACCCTTCAATATATTGGACAACTGTCTAACTTGGACGCTTTTTTTCTGCACCGATGGTGTCCAACATAGACAGGTTTCACTGTACGTGCTTTCCCTGACCTTGAACCGACGCTTCAAGATCGTCCAAGTTTCAAATTCTTTAATATTAAAGATATACATACAGGGTCTTTCTTTTAAGACGCAACAATGCCCAGTTTGCTGTTTTCCCAACATGACCCCGCACGCGCAATTGAACAAATTACCGTTAGAAAATGGGGGGGGGGGTGGGATATTATTGGATTTTATTGCCCCACGTAATAATGGAATGCGAGTGGCCTTCACCTCGCGAGTGGCAGTGATGAACACTGTTTTCTTGGGATGAAACAACATGGAAAGAAATTTCTATAGCCTAAATGAATCCCAATGTTATACTAGTTCATGTTCATAGTGACCGCCGTTATTCGCCAAACAGTGGTACAGCCGGTCTGCAAATGCTGCTCGGACTTTTGTAAGAGTGTCAGGTTCGGCAATTATGCGGTACTGTAATTCATCAATAAAAGCGCAGTGGTGCCATGTTGGGAAAACTGCAAACTGGGCAAATCTCGTTGTCATTGTTGCGTCTTAAAAGAAA
Organism: Glomeris maerens; assembly: GCA_023279145.1. Classification (NCBI taxonomy): domain Eukaryota; kingdom Metazoa; phylum Arthropoda; class Diplopoda; order Glomerida; family Glomeridae; genus Glomeris; species Glomeris maerens. Next base: position 6,067 of record WWPM01024568.1, on the reverse strand, counting down.
GACCCTGTATGTTCTCGGTAGTTGAAATTGGAGAAGTGTTATGGAGACCTTTGCGAGAAAATTATGAAAACATATTAAATTGGTCCAATATTAAGGAAGCTAGGATAACTTAGTTGAAACGTTTGTCATAATCGGATTCCATCCATTGAAGAGGTTTTTTGCATTGCGTCCTGTGACTGCCAAAACCATGCCAAGAGGAAACACAGGAACTGCATGCGAAGTAAAACATGCTGTTGATGACATCAAGGTGAGAAAAACTTGGAACCTAATGAATGAATTTCTTCATTAAAACAAAAATGGCTGCAATATTCAATTCGTGCAACACAAACTATGTATAGCAAATTACGTTATATATAGAAAGAATAACAAATAATGTTCAAAATAGCTACTGTTTATGGCAATAAACGCTTGAGCACACATGATGAGGCTCTTTCTCACATTACCCATTATTATGCGAACATCGTCTGCTAAGGCATATGCAGTTTGTAGTTGCAGCTTAATTCTTGTGTTGGGCGTCCTGACATAGTTTTGGAAGTCACGGGCTGCAATGCAGGAAAGTATCTGATTTTGGAATTTTAACTAATTAGGTGTAACCAGCTTCTTCAATATTAATCCGATTTAACTGCTGTTTTCATAATTATGTTCACAATAAACGACAGAACATCCTTTCAATCGCAACTGTACCTGCTTATCTTTAAATAAGGTATGTGTACCAAATAAGGCCATGCTAACGTTTAATAATTTATTTAAACCTGCTCCAATAGATATTAAATCGTATGACTTGCCACGAATCTCCTTACACGTGTTTAGAGTTTATTGGTAATAAGTGGTTACGTGTTTGTGAAAAGTGCTTGCCGATCGGCAGCGAAAGAGGAAAGTAGCGTAATTGGCCTTATTGGGGACATGTGGTCTTAATAAGGCCACTTGCAAATTCATGTGAAAAACAATCCTTATGAGGCCACTTGCAGAAATTTCTTTACACACACAAACTAAACACAACTTTCAATACTAGTTTAGTAATTAATATACAAATGCACAGAACTTTGAATAAAATATTATTGCTCATAATTTTTTATAATGGTTGTAATTTCCATTTCATCATGAAGTTGTTTTTTCTATTTATCTGTTATATTGCTATTAAATAGGTTATAACAGTTTATGCATTCTTTATTATACGTAACATACTAAATAAGGCATATACACATCGTAAACAACCAGTACATTCTGCTACCTGCCGAATTTCTCTAATAGTAAGCTGGAAATGCGCCATTGGCCTTATTAAGAGCATAGCCTTATTTGGTACAAGTGCCTTATTAAAGAATTTGAAACATGGACTACCTTGAAGCTTCGATTCAATGTCAGGGAAGCATACCTAAATGGATAGTCTCCAAGCTCAAGCCCATAAATATCCTGCTTAATGTATTTCACTCACTCCTATAAAGCTATAAAGACTAACTGCTTTTTGACTTGTCCTGTGTCCGATATGTCTCACAGATTTTGGCTCATGGATGAGTTTTAACTCAAAAGTCTAATTTTGTCTGAGAGTTGATTGCAATTTTGCATTACATGGCAAAATATTTTTATTTCAATTTAGAAAATTATTTTTAGAACACTGTTGGCAACACCCGACATTTAATGGAAAGTAGAAGTCTTGAGCTGCATACAAAAATAAAGTTAAATTTCACTGATGAAATTTGTCATCAATATTTTAAAGTATTGAATAGTGCACAACTTCAAAAAACGGTTTTGTAAGTTCAGAAATGCATGACTATACCCTGCATGCGACCACTTGATATACTTTGTTTTATGATGTGAATTGTTCCTTCAAATATTTATAATCGTTCATGGGTCAAGTGCCTGCATGGAGAAATTTCGACACTAGAAATTTCCAGAGAACTATTGTTTAGTATAGGGATATTTTGTGTCATATAGTACATATGTATTTTTAAGCAGTTGAAAATGCATACTAATGGTTTGATAAACAAAACTATAATAATTGCAGCAATGCAGTTGTTATTCGAAGTTCAAAACACACTTTAAAAAAATAACATTCAGCAGGATTTGGATTTCCCATTTATTCTTATAGGTTTTAAAGGGTAGCCACAGTTTACAAAAATAGCCTGACATGATTGCACATATCCATATAACGAGTATTGCTGCACTGAGTTTGCGATTATCTCGCGCTTGAGGGAAAGAAAACTGGTGTAGGTGGAATAGACTTGAGGACTGTCATTATAGTGGAAAATGCGCAATTTTGCAGGAAGATGACAGGGCCCATGCTACATACTTGGCATGATTATATACACAAGCGGTCGACCGCCTTATTCTTCAAAATGTCCGCGGGCTTAACACAAGGTGATAATGTGGTAAAATCGGCGCTTTACTCGCCTAATGCCTACCTTTGAAACCGTTTAATGTATAACTCAGATTTGAGTCAAAATCGTGAGAGAAAAAAAAATTCAGTTCTGTATTTCTTTGTGCGGCCCACCTAGAAGTATACTATAGTTAGCGGTCATAAGGATAACTTGTTTGCCTGCGTGTAGAGGAATGAATTGCTACATTTGAATAAATTGGTAGCGTTTTTCTGAAAACAATTTATAGTTTACAATTGTGCAATTGCGAATGAACAATGTGAATATTATAACATTGCCAATAAATATTATGTGGCAGTTCTATATGTCATTAAATGCAATTAGATTTTCTTATGTATGCCTGTCAAGTTTATTTTTAAACCAAATTGCAGCGTATAGCTCACAATATAATTCTCCAATGCGCCAATTCAACAACACTGCACAATTGTTGAATAACTGCTGACTTTTGTCTAAAAGGTCATCTTGGGTGTTTTTGAAAATAAATCGAAAAACATTGTCAATTAGAAAGTTATGGACGGCAATTAGTTTGATGGAATGTTCAGTTTTATACATTTTTATTGCTTTGTGAACCTCTGACGTGCGCGGCAAATTTGCAGAATTCCACATTATTATTATGACATTTTGAGAAAATTTTAAACTCCATGCATTACAGATCCAAAAAAAATCCATATCCGCAGTTTGCCTTTCAAGGGCAGTGGTCATAATGTGCTGTGCTGTGTGACAGGGTAGCATCATGCAAAAAAAGGTGCTGCAACAATTTGGGGAGGATTTAAGGCATTTACGCATCTGTCACATCAGTCCTACTAATTCCAAAGCTGCTCAAACATGTTTAGATGAGAATTCTATGATCACCAATTGGGAACCTTAATTATTTTGACAGATAACCAGTTTCAAGCCACACTTCAAGGGTCCTTAGATGCAGCAGCATGATGCATTCACAATATTCTGGTGATTCATGTTACCTATAAGTGGAACATCTTGTATCAGATTGACTCTGGCAAAAGAAAATGTACCCGTAGTCATAATTGACTCCCCCGTTGTGCTTGCAGTGGGGAGTTTGACAAAAAGTGCACACTTGGCAATCCATGTAAAATTTCATTAAATCATTAAAACGTTAAGACAATATTGTGTGAACAGCTTTTTGAAATGTCACAAAATATCGGTTTTCAACTCGTATTGCGATTTAGTGGTTAGAGCATGCGCCTTGCACCTCTGCGGTTATGTTTCAATGTCGGCCAAGCCATATGTGCAAAAGAGTTTTTCTAGTTCTACTGCCAGCTGTTGAAATTTTCCTCCGGTTTCTTCAGTTTGTCGCTTTCAGATTACCAAAAATTTATCCAAGGCTGCACTTCGTGCTTAGGGGTGCCATCCTGTAGCAAGGGCAGCCTTGCCTAGACAGGATGAAAAACATGTCCAAATTTGTACTATTATTATATCAATATCACAAATTTTGAATGTCACATCAATATATACGTACATGCAAGTTAATTGAAAACATAACAGCACATTTTTTCATTGTACCACAGTGTTACCATCTGCGATATTAAGTTCATATCAAGAAAAAAATGATTCCTTCCCTATATCGGGTGAGCCATAAGTCCTATGTCAACTTGCTTTTTTGGTAAATGACCTTGATATCACCTTTCAAGGTCACCAAAGGGCACATCGTCAGTTAGCCCCAACCTTCTTCGTAGCTTGCCATGTGTGCTTCCATTCCTTCCACCTCTATTTACCAAAAAAACAAAAATACAAGGCTACATAGGACTTATGACTCCCCCGGTATATGCCGCCGGCAAATACGTAATTTATTTTTTTTTTCAGGTTTTGCGTGTTAGCAGTGTGATCGAGGTGAAAGTAGTGACATTTGTGGTTAGAAATTAAGTTAGAAATCTGTAACTTAAATGTTATCCGACAGTATTTGATAGTTAAATTCGAATTGAAAAATGGATTTAAAAGCATTAGCTGAAGGGAATTGTTATTAGGGTTCACACATTACCTGCTATACTGTATAATGTGGGGTATCTAATCATGACCAGCACCTTTTTGAACACTGATTTGCCTGTTCAAATTCACGCATGCTTGACAGCTCACACGGATTACTGCCTACTTGACTTATTGCTGGCACCCGTCCGTCTAACTATGCCACTACATAATTTCATAAATATTAAAAAAAATCGTCAGAATCACAAATGGGAAATGACATTAATTTTTCTTTTAAAATGTTATAAGTGCATTAAATCATTTTTGTACTTGACGTTGAACATTTTGTCTGGTGGCCCCGGCATTCCTCACATCTTGAGAAAATACAAAAAGAAATCGCACTTGTTCCTGCATGTCAAACGTGTTAGTAATGGTCGTTGTTGTGAATCTTTCGTCTGTATGTAATAAGGATTGCATACAATATACAGGCTAGTGCAAAAATCTGGTCATAATCGCTGTAACTTTATAAACAAGACCAATATTTAGGATGGTATATAGGAGGTTCACCACGGTGCATTCACGTGATTTTGATCGGTTATATTTTATTTTATTTGTGAAAACATAATAAGAATTTGTAACGTGAAAATAAAACTTTTAATACTTTGGATTCATGCACATGATCTAGTTCCAAATAAGCAGTACAATGTGTTTTTGTCGAAAGACCTATATCTATGAATCCCGCTTCATGTCTCAGATTTTGTGGACATAAGTGGGGAAGGCAATGAATTGCCATAATATACATAATTTGGTTTTAGGCCTGGTGCAATGAAGTATCGATGTGTATGTTGTGCGAGATCTGTTGTGACTAATCATTTCTATCGTGTAACCAACTGACTTGACACTGATGTATTTCTGCAAGACTTAAGTTACTTCAGGGTATTGCTATATGGTATTCTTGGAATATATTCATTGGTAACAAGAACAAGATTACGGTAGCCCCAAAATAGTCTTGGAGTATGTACATATATTTCATTTTAAGAAAATTGCATTATACACATGTGATGTTGAATAAATTGTGAAACTCGCTGCCAAAAACACTCAAGAATAACGTAGTTAACTATAAAAACGCTGTAGACTTCCTTCTTCATGAACCTCACCAGTTTACTTCAGGAAATTGCTTATACATCTAATAAAACTACTCATACAATCTTGATCGAGGTTCTTATTTAGTGCCAGTTCTCGCGTTGATGCTTACTCTTTCTATTACCCATTTGAACATATGTTTAGGCTTCATAATAATGAGGAATACATTATTAAAAAATGTTTCCCGAGTCGTATTCCTGTGATGGCCAATTAAAAAGCGGCCATATATCACAATACCTCTGAAGCTGCAGACGCATCTTGATCGTTTAAAATGATATTACACTAATTATATCTGTTTAACAAGAGCTACTTATAGTGTTATACATATGATTTGCATTATTTTCTTTGATCAATCATTGAGTTAAGAAATTAATCACGTGTTTTCCGACATCTGCGCTGCTGCCCATATACACAAAGTTTATATTCTCAACAATTTCACAGGTGTGAGTTTGAGTTACGAGTTACTGAAGTGGTTCACATACGTGCACTATAATAATAGCAAATGGGCGGAGAGTTTTCGCTTGCGCAAGAATAAAAAGAGAGCGACGTGCCTTATAGTAGCTCATATTAGTGGGTTTTCAACTCATTTGCAATTCTGTCAGGTTTGCCAGCGGTTTAAAACGAAGGCAAAA
>WWPM01024564.1:0-21031 GCA_023279145.1 Glomeris maerens | reverse complement strand
CAGATGAGGCTTCGCGTCCACTTGCCTTCGAAAGACGCCAGGAGACTCCGAGACAAAGTCACCAAGTTGGCCGCCAAAGTGGAGAACGAGAGTTGGAGCGGCGGCGACTTGGATCTGGTAACGTATCCTCCACACCGTACCGATGCCTTTTATCGTCTTCTTCTCGTCTCACAAGGAAAAAAAAAAAACCAACCCAAGGTTTGCCTGATCGACCCCGGTTGCTTCCGGGAGATGGACGAACTGGTGCGGTCCGAGACGAAAGGCAAAGGCGAGATGGAGTTGCTGAGCCTGAAAGAGATGAAGGAAGGCGAGGCGATGCTCGACTGAGCCGCTACGTCGACATCTTCAACCGGGCCCCGGCTCCTCCGATGTTAACGCGGTGGCACTCGTAACCGCGGTCCCCGAGCTCCCGCACCGTGGCCGTCAACGTGTCCGCGCGATCGCCTGCAACGAGAGCAACTCTCGCGTCACTAACAGCACAATTGTCCATTGTATCCCTAGAGATAACCAATAAAACTGGCTCGTTTGTTACTATGTTCATTGCCGAGTGTGCGTAGTTTTCTTTCTTTCGTAAGGCCCAGTCACGCTAGAGCAAGTTTTCTCGCGTCTTGTAACCGACACGGACCTGCTCCGATTGTTTGCAAGTATCTTGAGCAACATTTGCATTGAAAGAAGACGAATGTGTGACCATTCTGCAAGAAATGCATGATGCAATTCTCCTATCGGCAATATTTCTTGCATATTGGAAAATTGTAAATGCAAGTTTTCTTGCCTAGCGTGAACCGGCCTTTACTCTAAAATTGTCACCCGAAAGTCTGGAAACGTAGGGAAAACGGCGATTGTTGCGGATTCTGTTTTCAGACTTAAGGGTACGGATAACTAAACTTAATTCCTTACCAAACTGAATTCAGTAGTTCAAAAAACACTTGACACTAACCAACAGAACAGTAAAGGGAATACGTAATTCTGTTCAATCCGGACGGGAAGGAAACACGAATGCGAAATATTTGGCCGCATTTACTTCTGAGAAGCACGAAAGCGAATCCGCCTCCGCCGGCCCCGGTCAGTTTCGCGTGCAAGCCGTACTTGTTCGCGATCGCGATGATCTCGTCCAACTTGGGGTGACTGATCCCGAGAGCGTACAGTAGACCTTGATTGACATCGATCATCTCCTGCAATACGTATTTGTGAAGTCAGTGTAACCGACAACTAAACTGTTTTTAAGTTAACCATATGAGTAATAAAACATTTTTCTTGCGACTGCCTCAAAGGTAAAGTGCATCGCGATCTTGTTCCCGCAAAGATTTAAACTCTTGGTGTTACGTATTTCGCAGTCAACGTCTTCGCTAGTAGAAGTTACATATTTTACCTCGAGAAGCGCGTAGACTTTATCTTTGCCTTCGTTGTCCACGGTTGCCCGCTGCAGCAGAGATTCGGTTTCGACGGAGACCGCGTCCATCGCGTCCAAGATGCTGTTCACGAGGCCGGTGTGCTGAAAAGCGCCGATTAGAACCCGCGTTAGCCTGTGAAGTTATAGGCGTTAGATAAAGAGAATATTATTCTTAAATATTTAAATACTGCACTATTAATTTTACTATTTAAACTTCCATCGCAACAAATACGCGATTGAAGGGATGCAATGGTTCACCTTTGAATGGACCATCTTAGAGCAATTGAAAACTGTAATTGGTAAATTATGTAGTGTGCTACGTAAGACCACATCATTGCAAACACTAATAAGATCCGATTGGTGCCAAATATTTCCCCGGTTAACGTGCAAAAAATGTAGTACCATTACTCCGCACAAAACCTGGAACTCACTCTGGAATGCCTTTCCTTTACTTTGGCCACCATCAACTTGGTGTTGCGCGGGACGTTCGTGTTGACGAGCAGTATCTGCAGCTCGATCCCTCTGCGCGTGGCATAAATACCCGACCGGTTCTTAGCAAAATAGACTCGCATTTTCTTCAAATAGAAGGTATACCCACTAACATCTTAAAAGCCTGGAACTTTCCACGTTGAAACGACACAGCGCCACCTGAAACCCGTCGGTCGGTCGCTGTGAAATCCACAAACGAGCAACGGGCCGTGAAACCTCACAACTTGACATGAACTAACAATTACACCGAAGTTCTGTCCCCATCTCATCTCAAGTTGCGAGCTTTCACGCGCATACGTACGTACCTAAGGTACAAACGGTATTATCGATTCCCGACGGTTTGCCGTGGCACACTTCCTCCGCGACGTAAGCCCACTTGTTTATGAGATCGTGATCTTCCTTTTTCAGATCCACCGAGCCGTTTCTGAAAATCAGATCACACCGCTTTCAAGGAAACGGCGATCGAGTTTCGGCGCGTAGTTAACGTACGCGAGATGCTCGATGGTACCGCTCAAAGCCAGAAGCACGGTGACCAGACAGACCGCGAACGAAGCGGACGATCCGAGTCCCGCCGCGACGACCAGCTCCGTCTTCACGCATACCTTGAAGCCGCCGGGAAACCTGGCAATTTATTTGCGAATGAATATTCGTGTTTAACGTGAAAAACAAAATGAGGGCGATTAAAAGTACAAAATCCAATAGCTGCGTTCAATCTTAATCGGGCATTAACAGTTATTATCTGTCAAACCAGTTTATTATACTGTATGTATTCATTTTGATTAGGTTATTAATGATTCCATGGATTTGATTTGCAGATAAACTAAACGTACCGATTTCAAACCTACAAACCGAGTTAAAGTGTAAAGATTTAGGTTCATTAATTAAAGCTTTTATGAATTAAAGCAATCCGTTTCTTTATAAGAAACGATTTACGTGTGAAGATTGAACGCAGTCATTGCTTTTTTCCTCCCCTTACTCTTTTAAATCGACAATATTTTTGAGAAGGAAGATGAAAATGACAGCTGCCAAATTACACGGTAACAATTCAGTTGATGGCGTTATTTCAAGGAACTGATGCAGAACTTGCAAATGTTGCTCCAACATGGAAAAAGGATGAAGTGGACCACCTGTTTATATATTTGCACAAATTGCAATTCTGTTTTAATAACCTCAATGAACACATTTGCAATCACTTGCCTAGCGATTGGAGAGGTAGAGAATCAATGGCTGCAACAGCCCATTGTTTATTTAATTGAACATCGTCAAATTCAACTACGATGAAACCATTTTCGCACAAATCCAACTCTATTTGCGTCCTTTTGTCGACGCTCACTGCAATCGCGGTCTGAAAACGCGATAAGAAAGGCTGCTTAAAAACAGATAAATAACTCGCGAAAAGTTGGTAACTTACTTTACCATATACCACTGAATGTTCTCCAAAAAGAATCAATTTACCCGGCGCTGTGGCGACAAACCGCTTCGACTCCATCCTGTTCACCAAACTTCAATCGAGGAACAGTACCGCAAATGCGTACCGAAAAATGTACCGGTATACCGTACAGATTGCTACAAATAGGATTCAATGCGTACCGAAACTTGTATAGGTGTATCATATAGATAGCTACAAATAGGATCCAATGCGTATCGAAACTTGTATCGGTGTATCGTTCGCAGCGAGAATCGAACTTTTTTTCCCACGTCCGTTACTACAACAAAGAGTTCCACGCAGTGGCGCCATCTAGCGTTGTCCGCCATACCTCGCTTTTTATGCATTCCTAACTAGCTGGTTATACAGGGTGTCTCTAAATTCATGGTCAATACTGATAGGTTTCATGCAGGGAAGATACCCTATGTCCCCAAACGCGTTGGTTTTTAATTAGGACCTACATAAAATGTGACATCCATAATTCATGCTCCCCACATCTTTCCATTGATCATTCATTCTGCGTTCCTAAAACAGATGTGGGGAGCATGAATTATGGATATCACATTTTATGTAGGTCCTACTTAAAAACCTACGCGTTTGGGGACATAAAAAATAGGTTTCATGCAGGGAAGATACCTTGTATAATATCCTAGACATATAAATGAAATTTGTACTCATTACATTCCCACGTTTCTATTGGCTGGCTTTCGTGTCTGTCCGTAAAAAAAATTCCGATTGCAAGATTCAAATACAAACACAATCTAAAAAATATGGTGATGCGCCCGACGTTTCCAGTTTCGGATGTTGTAAAACGTGGATTTATTAAAATTGTTATTTCATTTTATTTTTTATTAATTTTTACAACCGAAACAAATAAAACCGCTCCTGGATTTCTTCGATTTATTATAGAGGATTTCTCAACACGATTTCTCCACTTCCGTCAGATTTCACAGCGTCTTCAAAAATCTGTACAAAGTAAACCCTGAAATCGTAATTTAAAAAACAAACAATTGCCGGCATTCACTGAAAAAATGCGTTGAAGACATTCAAATTCCTACTAAACCAACATAAAATCAGTAACTGCAATCATAGTATTGTTTATGGGAAGAGCAGTTTGAAATAAAATTCAACAATGAACGTTAAAAATGTTTACAATATGCTAGTATCAATAATAATTTGGAACTGGATGCCATTGGTTAGAGTTAGCCTGCAATTTCCAGGCGAACCCTTTAAGCCCTGCCGCGTCGTCAACGCTGCATCCAAAGGGCAGGGTTCCTTTTTCTGGTCAAAAGAATGCGATCCCTCGAAACATTTCTGCTTAAAAGGTGCCAAGAACCCGTCAAGATTTAATTAAGGAAGGCGACAATGGCCTTGTCAAAATTTACAATTAAACGCGCTTCGATCGAGATTTAAATTTAAAAGGGTTTCAATGAAGACAACCCATCAAATGCAAAATTTACATGGAAACGTCAAGATTTAAATTTAAAAGGGCATCAATAAAGAATACCCGTCAAAGATAAAAATTTAACTCCTTCGTCTCTACCACAATAATCAAGACGGCCGCCAAGCCTCGAGTGAGGCAACACGATTTTCAAATCGTAAAACGTTTGGATCTATGTGTACAAAATCAATTAATCCTAATTACCTAGCTGAGCTAATAGTGTTTTTTATTGAATGCCTGAAATCCCTCAATATATAGCTGTAAATAAAACAAAAAAATAAAATATTAAACAAGTGCCCCAATTATAAAAGCCATAATTAGGCTTTAAAAAGTCAGATGGCATTTAAATTAATAATCAAAATTACATGATAAAGTTCAGGTGGCTTCGCTTGTGTTGCCAATGGACCGCGAAGGGTGGTTATCGTTATTTGGGAACTTTTAAGTTAAGCGCTATAAACTACCCAGAATGCGCAATTAATCCCAATCCCAACGATAAAAGTAAACTGTAGGCTGTGCCAAGCCTTTACCCGATTTAAATTTAACATACGGAATTAGTATATTGTCCAATGGCCAACACAAGACGGCCCTCACCTGAACACTAGCGGTTCACACCGCTTTTAATGCTGAAAAGGACCAAGAACACTGAAACTATAACTCCCTTTAATAATTACAATCGACTTTAATTCTGGATTAAGCATTGCCATCTCAAAACCCTTTTAAATCAAACCCTTCCCCCAAAAGTACATTTTAAATACAGTACAAACACTTTGGCGACCATCTTGAATAAAAATAAAAAAATTGACCCCTACTAAATGTTGGGCCCATGAACCACTGGTGCCTAATGCACGGTGTGGGGGCCGTCATCGTTCTTTTTGGGTCCCACGATGGGCAGAGGGCACTTTAGGCCCTTTACCTTCCAGGTCCGGTAAAGGGGGCCCATCCCCGCCATTGTTGGGGCGCTTCGCTCTGCCCATTGCTGCGATGGGGCGCTTTAGTCTGCCCATTCGGTAGCTGGCCCTTAAAAAAAAACAAAAGCACAATATTAATATAGTACTGACAAATATAAATTGGGGACATCCCACAGGAATTATTTCATCGGTAATAAGTTACATAAACGAAGGGAAGAATATGAACGAATTAAAGGAAAATTTGAACAGGAGGAATCATCCCAGAAAGAGTTTAGAATCGAACATCGGCGCCCGATTGGTCGATGCAAGTTTAAAGTATATATCACTGTGGTATTACAGTACATCACCATAGCATAAAAGTATATCACCATAATATTAAAGTATATCACCATAATTTAAATGTATATCACTGTGATATTAAAGTACCAGTAAAATTAACGTATCACGTATTTAGTTGCGCTCCCCGCCCCTCATTTGAAAAGAGGCGGCGATTGGCCGAATCCAGCCAATCGAAAGGCATAAATTCAAATCTGCTTTCGAACACTGGCGAAAACAAAACGGATTTTCGACGCTTGGAAATAAACAAATAATAAAGGAGTTTCCTACCGTTGCAATCCACCGACGAGGCGGTTTCTTCAAATGTTGCTCCCCCGCTGTCCATCTTCGGCTTCTTGACTGTAGCGCCGGCCTAATAAGCAACAAAAATGAAATAATAAATCGACAGAAAAAAACAAAAATCAACAATCAAATACCCGGTTTTGAAATGCATTATACTTACCAGGCGTCCGTCGATGAAACACTTCGCCGTCGGCTATTTTTTGGATATCGAACCGCAAATTAAACCCCCCGCTTTAATTCCAATTTAAACTCGGGTAAATTATACTAAAATTTAGTGGGGAGAAACGGTGACGACCTGTCGGGGTTTGGCACATTTCAATAAAAACCCCTCCCATTACGCATGTAGATAATAAATTACGCCAGTTAAATGTAAATAATTCCTATCAAAAAGAAAAACCCGATTTAACAATTACGTAACGGGCCCTCAGGGCCATCACCGTTATATTCGCGATATTATTCTACAGCAAATACATGCGATGTATTGTGCCGTGTTTTAAACCAAAAGATTTTACCAGAAAAAAATACCAGCGGACTATTTCCGTTACAGCCGACGGCTACTGAAGACACGCAGAAAGTGAGGCGTCCGGGGCTTGCATCGTCTTTTATAACCTCGGTCGGGGGCAGACCGTGGGCGTATCCAGAATCAAATTTCGCGATGCGATTGGTGCGCGGGACCGTCGACAGCGCCGCCGGCGGATGGATCCCGAAACTTCGCTGCAACTGACAGCTGCGGAGTGGGGTTAAAGTCTACGACCGAAAACGAAAATTGTCAATAATTTATTCGTCAAGCCCCTGATTTTGCAATCGCAAAATGAAATACAGTACAAGGTACGCAGTGAACTAAGAAATTATTGAGGAATATATGCAAATTTGTACTTGTACAATAAGTATCGGTATTTGTTAATGGTATTGTAGTCTTCACATGAAAACATAAGTTTTCATTCAATGTTTACTGAATTTTCCGCGCTTAAATCTTGGTCCAAGCTAAAATAAACAATCCGCAATTGTTTAAATAAAACGTTGACGTTTTTCTTTATTTCCGCGAATTGCCGACCGGAACCCACTCAATAATAAAGCGAGCAGAAACGTATTTATGACGTACGTTGCGGCCAGAAATCAGCGCGCTGCTTTTCACGCAACCTATCGCGCGAGAGTAACGTGACGCGCAATATCGTCGTTTGCAACACCACTTTACCAAATAGACCTGCGCAATAGAACATTGCACGGGGCGGTGTTGCAGAGGGAGAACAGCTTTGCACCTCTGAAATCGGTTTGGAGCAGTAGGAAAGTTGCACACAGTGTGACATTCTACCTGCGTACAACTCCCCATCTCAACATTCGAATTTTCGAACGGCGGCCATCTTGCTATTTTCCTAACAATGAAATGCATTGTTTTTGTTCAACAACTGACGTTACATGTATACGTTTTCTGACAAATAAAACGGAAATTTCAAAACATAACCAGTTCCCCAAGACACAATAGCGTTTCCAAACGCAGTTTTAAATACACAGCATCGCATTCACTGCAATTTGGAATATTATATTTCTTCGATCCCTCCCATTTTTCGTAACAAAATTCAGCTTTTGACCAATGTAAATTGTTCTCTTCCATAAAGCTGTAGTATCGTGGATAAAAAGCAGTTTTAGTGCTCAATAATAAGTATAGTACATGGAAATGGACGAAATTTGGTAAAAAATAGAAGTCATGTGCGGAATTTAGCTTTATTTGATTTCGCCGTTCCATATTATAATTTAACAAGTTACGTAGTTGTTAAATGGGCCGCCGCGGGAAGTTGGGAACATCTTTGAAATTATTAAACCTATCGCGTTGCGAATCGATTTTCTCTTTACTTCGTACTAAATACAGTTGCTACAATATAACAGATTTCTTGGTTTCCTATATTCTATAACTTTGCAAACACCGAAATCAAAGTTTTTGGAGGGGGGAAACACTGGAATGGTAAGTAAGAATTAATTAATAATAACCAACAGACCAAATATAGTTCATCGTTGAAATGTACATCGCCAAATTGGGTTCTACGCAAAGTTACATACAACATGCACGGCTTTTTCTCTCTCGTATGTTGCGGGGAGAGATTTTTTGCTTTTTCACGAATACGATACCTGCAATCGCAGACTAGCCGCGTTTTTACGATGCCAACAACCGGTGCCTCGAAAAAGATATTCCTTATACTTTCTTAATTTTTTTGTTTTGTTTCATAAACTACGCACGGATATCGATTCCTTTACTTGTGTAGCGATATTTTGAACGCTCGTAATAACGCCGAGACCTCCGCGGATGGATGGGCTCTTAACGGGCAGTCGCGCGGGGGCAAGAGTCCGTCACGTTCTTCTTTTTTCCCTCGCGCGAAAATTCACAAAAAAAAATCCTCTTTTAACTTATTACGCATCATCCGATTTTACGTTCACGGCTGTCGTCCCTCCGACCGATTCGCCGGGAGAGAAAAGAAGGCGACCGTCCTGCAAAAAAAAAACAAAAAGTAACCCTTTTAACCTTTTCATTTGAATACCTGGATAGAAATCAACTAGAACACGATCAACTAAGCAGAGACGGCGACAAAAGAACACTTTTTCGCTTAGTATTTCCACTCTACGTCAAGTACCTCACATGCCGTAGCCCTGGTACGTGGGCATTCCTGCTCCGTAAGCCCCGTAGTTTTGGTAGCCGGGACCGATCATGCCGGGACCCGCGGTGATCATCAGCTGAGACTCTCCTGTAATAAAATACAAAAAGTCGAGTTTTTCAACGAGCGGGGCAAAACACAAAAATGACACGCTTTTTGGAATATCACTTCGCCATTTCCACGCAAACAACATCCACTAGAACCGAAAACTGGAATTTTACTTCCACCACCTTCAGGAGAACCATTCGAGGGCACCAAAGCAAAAGGGGGCTGAAAGTGCGCTTTTGTCAATTTCACAGGAGCGAAGATTAAATACACAATTTTCGAATCAGGTTTATGAAATTCCTTGTAGAAATTGTGCATTTAAAGTAGGAATTTAAAACAACGGCTTGCACCGTTGAAAAGTACGGACTTAACCCCTTTTGCTTTGGTGCCCTTGCGTTGGCAACAGTTCAATAAATCCTCATTCTATACTTCGTATCGTTATCCGACACAATCACGATCAATTCACGTTTGCGCGAGATGAAAATGCTGAGATTTTTTGTTTATGAAACTCACCCTCGCGCTTAAAAACAAAAACAATACGTACCAAATACCAACGGCTTCTGATCGTGCACCGCGCTCTCTTCGATTCTGTGCGTTTCCGCGTCTTCCAGCTTGTCAACCTGAAAGAAAAACCAATGGGGTTTTACCAAATGCCCGATAATAATGCAATCTGAACGCGCGCACCTTCGTAATGTACTCCCTCATCACTTGGATCATGTAGGGCATCGCGTAGTCCATGATGTTGTGGCGCCACGCCAACTCCAGGATCACGTCCGGGTGCAGCAGGTCGTAGCAGTGGAACAGCGAAGCCGCGAAGCACTCGTAGTTCTTCTCGTCCAGGAACCACGCGAGCAGTTCCTCCGCTACCTCGGCGTTCTTCGACTCGGACGCGTACTCGATGGCGTCCTGCGGGAGCGTCGAGAACGTCTTTTTCTCTCTCCTTGAACGCGTAACAGTAACGACGGTTTACAGAGAACCGTACCTTAAAGAGCCGGTCCTTCTTGCACAGCTCCACGGACTGTTTCCATCTGTTGTTGCCCTTGTAGAGGTAGGCCGCGATCCGCCGGAACTCGATGAGTTCGTGTTTCTCGAGTTTCTGCGCGAGCGCGATGTTGTCGAAGTTGTCGAAGGCGTCGATGGAAGTGTGCAGTCCCTGGTAGTCTTCCTCCTCGATGAGCAGGTTGTTGAGGGACTCGTTGATGGCTTTGTTGTTCAGGCTCTGCACCGACCTCAAGTACGGCTTCACCAGCTGCAAGTGGCCCATCTGCGTCCGTTCCCCCCAAAAGTTCCCTATTATTATTTTTCAAAACTACGCAATCCCTAATCCAACGGAAAGAAAATGTACGAGAAAATGTAACGTTCTTAGTTTTCGACCGATCTTAAAAATTCTTTCCGCATGTCCAGCGCACGGGACAATATTCACTTCTCGGCATTTAACTTTTTTAAATACGTTAGTTGATTACAGTCCCACTATAAAATCAGTGCGTACGTAGTTCCCAACGCAACAAGAACGGTTTCAGTTATATAGCTTTCTTTGTAAGGTTCGTAAGAATGTAGTACGCCTTTGAAGCTACGCTTGGGCGATTGGATATTATTATGAATCGAGACACCGTACCTTGGAGAAGAAATTGACGGATCTCGTGTGGTCCATCCTGGGCGCGAGGACGAGGAGGAGGTCGTTGAGGAGCATGGGCTTGTAGTCCAAGTAGAACTGGATGGCTTTGTAGTAGAGCTCTATGTTGGCGGCCTTGGTGATGATCTCCTTGAAGTGGCCCTCGCGCCACGCTTCCGTCGGGTGCATCATCATCGTGACGGCCGCGTTGTCGTACTCCTCGTACTTGTCGTACAGGAACACCAGCTCGGCCCACAGGTGAGCCTGCTCCGCTGCGCGCAGGACCTGCACATTGCGTTCGCGGCGTTACTACAGTTTGAGCTCATGATATCCACCAAGATGAATGAATATTAACGCATATATTGCCAACAAACTCCCCGTAGTTCTCTTTTTAACCAATTTCTGAATTCCAGAGATACCTTTGGAATATTGACGCGTGACCAGAACAGTTCCAAATGTTCCCTCATCTTGGCCGGCTTGTACTTGGAGTACAGGATGGCCAGCTCCGTGAACATCCCCATGTGGGCCCTTTCCAGGCCCAACGCGGCCTCCAGCAGGTTGATCAGCTCCTCGAAGAAACCTCGGTCCTGGTAATAGTTTATCAGGTCCTCCAACTCGTCGGCGTGAACCACGATGTGAAGGCCGCACATCTGGGCCAGTCGGAACTCCTCGCTGTCGACGCACGCGAAGCAGACCTGGGGAAAAGAAAAAAAAAACCTCGGATGAAATACTCAATTCACCTCCTAATTTAAAAAGGGCACGTGCCTCTTTCCACGTTCTGGTACTGTTGGCTTTCCTCGCCCCGTCCACGGCCCCTTGGAACTCCTTCAGATGCACCAACGTGATGGCCAAGCGCGCGAAGTTAGACACGTTGTTGTAGAGCAGCTTCGCGGCCTCGTACATCCCGTCGTCGAAGCACCGATCTCCGATCTGCCTCCGAGGAAACGGGAGAAAACCGTTTAACCAGCGACTACATAACACACTGGCAGTTTTACATTCAAAAACTGTCTAATTAATGCAATATACCAGGAAATCTATAAAAAGGAACGCGTAGAGGAGCACTTTCGAACGTCACCTTCTGTATGTCCGCGTGGTTCGGTCCCGATATGAACTCCTCCAGGTCCGCGAGTCTGTTGGTTCTCGCGTACGCGTAGATCAGCTCGGACTCTATGTACGATTCCCTCGCCTTCTTCCTCGCCATCTGCAGGTAGCGCACCAGATCTTCCCACCCTCCTACGGTTCAATACGAGTTTTTTGTTGTTTTTTTATCGATCGGCATCCCGGAATTCTACATAACGAAAAGAACGAAGTAGACACCGGTTCTGTGCGCGGTCTGCACGACGTCCATGTACGCGGAGGGATCGTCGGCCTTGATGAACGAGTCGATGGCTTCCTTGACCATCGCGTTCTGCAACTGCGACTTCGCCAGCTGGCTCCACACCGCCGGCTCGTTGCACCTTTCCGCGAACTCGTACGCTCGGTCCAGGTTCTGCACGTGTTCTATCAACACCTGCAACGATTAATCAATACTTTAAAAAACATTAGCAAAATGTAGAAATTTAGGAATATCTAGGGAGAGAAAAAATACAAATAGTTAGTAAACCAATTGGAAAATGAGGAAAAATTAAAGATAACTATGCCATAGATCCGGGAGAGAAGCGGAGACTGAATCGCACCTGAATGGCCGAAGTGTTGACGTCGAATTTCTTGAAGATCGCGAAGGCTTCTTCGTACAGTTCGCTGCCGATGGCGATGTTCGCGATGTCCGGGGCGTCGTAGTTGTCCAGCCTGTTGATGTACTCCATGACTCGCGTCCTGTCCGCTTTGATGGCGGTCAAGATCAGTAAATTCTGAAGGTTCCTGCGAGCGAAGATACATATATATTTATAGGAGACTCCCGTCGTTTCGTTCGCCGTATATATACCTGTGATCGCTGAACACCGAACTGTCCAGAACGATCTTCTCTAGCAACTCGATGAGCTCGTTGGGCAGGTCGGCGGTCATGAAGGCCTTCACGGTCACGGAGATGTCCTCCGGGTCCTGCGTCTCGGAGAGCGCGGTCTGCACCACCTGGTCTATGAGCTGGCGCCGGAACGGGTTGGTTTCGTTAAGTACTTCGGCCCACAGCTCGGCGTCGCGGCGCCGCACGAGGTACCGGGCTTCGCTCTTGAACAGCGAGTTCTCGTTGCAAACCTACGCCGGCGATAGGGACCGATAGTTCTATACCGAGCAAGTTCGGGTAGTTGCCGAGTAAAAAGCGTTTCGTCGATGCTCAAGTTACGGGTTCGGGATCTTTCCTTTTCAATCGATTAATTGAAACTCGTATATTTCCATAAGAATGAATCCGTAAGATTCGATGTTTGGGATTTAAGGCTATTCGATAAACGGTACGTACGCTGATCAACTCCTTGTCGCACTGGCCTCTCTCGTAGGCGACGCACGCCAGATGCGGGTCTCGCTTCTCGCAGTACTTCCCCACGACCCTGCTGTCGTAATACTGATTCTCCCTGTTGCCAACATCCGTATTAGTAAGAGAAATAAATAAGAACCGGGTCTTCGAGAGCGTCGAACCTCAAGAATCTTTCCGGGTTGTTATTACTGTCGATGTATATCTTGGCCAGCGCGTTATGCGTAGCGGCCTCGATGCATCCCTCGTGGATTCTCATCTCGAGCCACGGCAACAGCAGTTTCAACCTTTTAAATCCGCCCCTCCCAGTTTAAAAACAACTCCGGCCTTTTCGCTCCGTGACGCCATCCGTTACCTATTCCTCTTCTCCACTTCCTCCACTAGTTCGTCGGTCGAGAACTGGCCTCGCACCACCATGATCAGGTTCTTGATCACGTCTTCCGAACAGTCCACGTCCAACAGTCCCCCGATGACGACGGGCAGTCGCGACGGGTTAACCTGCCAAACGACATCACTTACAGTAACAGTAAACAAAAAAGGCACACTATAGGGAGGTAAAGTAGGTACACTGATGTCCTACTTGTGACAAGCAGTGCCTCGTCACATTAGGATGAAACGTCATTAAATTTCCCGAACATACATACGCAAACGCGTGAAGCGGAGAAAATTATGACGTAAAATAACCACCTTCTGCACGTATATCTCGATGTACTTCTGCAGGCTGTTGCGGTACAGGTAGAGGACGAGATCGTGCACGAAATCGAAGCGGTCGCAGACGATGATCAGCGGAAGTTGGTCCGTCAGTTTGGCTTCCTTCAGGAAGTTCTTGACGCGGTCCGCGTTGTAGCAGTTGCTTTCTCGGCAGATGCGCTCCACTTCTTTGATCTGCCCCGTCTTGCACGCGGCCTAACGATCCCACCCAAAAAAAAAACCTTTATACCGAACAGAATTATTCAGAACGAATGAATGAATCCCTGCTGTACCGCAGATGTAAAGAAACTATAACATCAAAAACCATTGAGCTATTATTGTTGCTATTAATTCAGCCCTTTGGCGTCACGCCGTAGCAATACTTAAACTTTTTCCAGACAGAGAAAATTAATCGCTTAGCAAACTCCAAATATTATCTTTGCGGACAAACTATTCCGGATGTACGGCCTTCCGCGAATCCGCTTCCGGGACTCGGATCGCGATGGTACGAGACGGTCCGTCGAAAGCCGGAACGTAATATAGGAGGATTTCAAGTCACACGCAACGCACGGCTCCGTATGGTCTGTCGCCTCCGAACCCCGCGTAAACTCGGAATAATGACAAACAAACTATACCTGGATGTATTTGAAATGCACTTCTTGATCCTGGCTGTAGTTGACGATCGATCCGAGGAAATAGAACAGTCCTTTTAAGGGGAAATGGGGAAACAACGATACAGTTTGTTCGCGCTTGGAACAAAAATTCAAACTCGCACCTTCGTAGCTCTTGAAGGATTCGAAGAGGTCGATGAGCGACTGGGTGGTCAGCTGCTCGTGGTACTTGGTCGCGACTTGCACGCAGATCTGCAGGTTCTGGCGGATGTTAGCCTGCAGCATCGCGCGCAGGCATTCCAGGGAATCTTCCACCGACAGCGACCCGAAGTAGTTCACGAGCCACTATCGACACGGATCGCGTTAATTCAACCGCCTTCTTTCGAATTAAATTTAATTACAAAAAAATCTAGATAGTTTTAATCGGAAACTTTAAAGATAAACGTTTGGCATCCATTCCTTTCAAAACGTTCACTACTTCCATCCAATCGCAACATTTAAAATGTTTAACTGGCATCCCACATTTTCAGTTCTTCAAACAGAATCCCCTGAAACACTTTCAAAAAGTATTTCAAATCGCAACACGCGGACTTACTTCGGCATTCAGGAGATGAGTGTGAACGACCGCTCGTTTGATGTCGTACAGATCGGTATAATGCTCCAAAGCCTGGAAACGAAAAACGAATTGATGTTACCGGATCGATGTTAGTACGCAATCGCAGAATCTGATTGAATACCCTCTGAAGCAGACCGGCTTTCTCGCACAGTTGCGCGATGTGCGCGCGGTCGTAATGAGTGAACATCTGGTTGCCGAGGATGGCGTCTGCAACCTGAACATACATTTTTGTTGTCACAACTCGGTTTAAGCAACTAACAAACCGAAAGAATCAGTCACCTGCGGAGCCGACATCAGGTTCATCTCGAGGAGTCGCGTCTGCAGCGGCCCTTCCGACGGCCGGTTGTTCTTCAGCGCGTCCAGAAGGAACGCGGTGCACTGCTGCACCAGGTTCTGCTCCATGAATATGTCGACAATCTGGTTGATGTCGGCCAGCGGCTCGTCGTCTTGCACGAGCATCTGCGAGAACTGCAGGCCCTGGTCGGGGTTCAGTCTCATCACGCTCCTCAGCAGGTAAACGTAGTCCGGCGTGAACCCCACTTTCTTCGTGTACAGCACGATCTTCTGGTACTGCCCGGTTTCGGCGAAGCATTGAATGACCTGCGCAACAACGCGTTCGATTCGGGCAAAATTCAAAACCAAATAGTACATGTATCTTCGAAAACAAATGTCAAAAGAAAGAAACCTTGTTGGGAACGTTCGCTCGCAAATACACGGACAGCGCCAGAGTGGGATCGGCTTGCTTCACGAGGTCTCCGAGCTCCTCGCTGCACTCCAACTGTAAAACGGTTCCTCGTTACGCAAACGTAGTAGTAGAAGTACTGTAAAGGCTTTATGATTTTCTTATACCTCAAATTGCAAACAACGGTTTGAACTATTACATTTTATGCCAGATAAATACCGGATCGTCCAATACGCACCTTATCTTCCTTGAGCCACTTCTCCAACAGCTGCTTCCTGCCTTGTTGCAACACGGGTCTGCACAGCTCCAGCGACTCGAACTTGTTCAGCTGCCCTTGATCCAGCAAGATGCCGAAGTACTGGAGGAGAGGAGAAGTCTGCCCTTGCTGCGTCGGCACGCTCTGGAACCGCTGGATCGTCTGCGGGGTCCTCAAGATGCCCTGACGCGTCGAAAGCAAACGTCTCTTTTAAAACGCCGGACCGACAAGGTTTTCCAAGGCGCCCTGAAATAGTACTTTACCTTCGGGGCGTTGGCGGCCACCTTCGCCGCTTCCGAATACTGCGCGCTCGCGAACAACGTGTTGAACTTGCGAACGAAAAGGTCCTCGGCGCCGGCCAGGTTGTTCCTGACGGCCATCCGCAGGGCGAGGTCCGGGTTCTGGAGCACGTTGTTGATGTACGGGATGATGCTCTCCTCCTCCACGCTCACCGACAGAACCTGATCCGCGCATCGAAATCAATCGGTTCGTGATTTTAAACTGGGCCGACGTAAATGATACTACGAGGGCAGAACGACAAATAATGCCCGTAACTTTATTAGTTTTTGACCGATTTTAAAAATTCTTGCACAGGCATAGTCCCCTTCTTTTCTGACGAGGTTCCAGTTCCCAAAGAATTACCGTGCTATTCGCCTAGTTTCCGTTATTAACGTCAAGAGTTCGCGTTTGAACATCACCTGTCCCTTTCTGTTGACGCCGATGATTCCGCTGGTCGGTTCGTGAGCGGCCGTCACGAAGATCGTGTCCCCGCTGATGCGGTTCATGTAGATGCACGTGCCGGTCTCCACGTCGTACAGGTGAATGTAGCCGTACTTGGTTATGAGGTAAATCACGTCGTGCTTCGCGCTCACCTACCGAACCGGACGCGATTCAAGCAACAGCAACAAAAATACCGCCATTCTTCGAAATCACGGGGAAATCATCAGACCTGCATCGCGACCGGGAAGTCGTTCTGAGCCTCGGGAGGGAAGAACACGTCGACCGCTTTCTTCGGGAACGGTTGGTTCCCCGTCGGCGGCTGCCCGACTTCGATGATGTGCAGCTGCAAGTTCCCAAAAGTGCCATTTTTTTAGAACACACCCCACACGTGTTTTATCACACGACTGCATCTACGCATAAAAGATTGCAACAACTTTTCCAAATCCCCCAACAGTAACGTTTAGAGAAATCGTAAAATCACTTTTTGAACGCGAAATATCTACTTTCCCTCGCGATCGTCCCAAATTATACAACAAAAGTCTTTATTTATTACGATGCACACGTCAATAAAGTGTAACGATTCATTAGATTTGTACGTTTCAATGTAATTCCGTACGCCCACGCAAGTAACGACTCGCAATATGAAAAACGAAGGAACTCGTTCGTACCTTGCCGCCTTGAACCGTGCGGACCGCGAAGCAGAAGAGCGTGGAGAACTCCGGGTTGCCCTCCATCTTGAACTGCGAGAAGGCCGCCGCGTGCCCCTCGATCGGCTGGCTCACTTTCCTCTCGACCGAGTACAGGTGCATCGCTCCCACCACTCGGTTTTGCTACGTTTCAATCGTCATTCGTAACGAGAAAAGAAACCCCGCACGCGGGAGATACGTACCTGGGCGGAAATGCCGATCAGCAGCAGCCACTGCATCTTGGGGTCGACGCGGTAGTTGATGATCTGGCAACCCGCGAGGCTCGGGTGTCTGTCGAACATCTTCTGGGGCAGCGAGTCGCCTAAGTGCCCAAACCGGTATTCAGCTTGTTTTCACTCTGAACGTTACCAGACGCAAACCCACCCTCCATGCCCCAGTGGTACACGGCCGTGTCGGTGACCAGCGCGATCGTGTTGACCGTTATCCACTTCCAGAAAGACACGTCCTCCGTCATCGCGTGCGCCTTCATCTTGCTTTTCATTTCTATGTTGAATATCTGGAGGGTCTTTTGCGCTGCTCATGGACGGGAAAGAGAAAAGCAAAACGAGAACCACGAAGGGGGATCAATACCAGGCTGGCCCGTCTACGCTTCGCTCCATCTACGCAAACGCTCAAAATGAAGCCGATATTCCTACAGAAGTCCATCTTAATTCGCAACTGCGTATGAAGCAGCGCAGTAGATAAAAAAATAAACTCAAAAACTTCAGTGGCCGGAGTATTTGCGTGGTTTTCATGCAGTAGGAAAGGGCCCATCGTTTTAGCGTCGGCGTGTTGTAAGCCAATCTGGGAAACGCGGTATTAGTGTGATACCTTTGAGAGCGATCACTTTGCTGGTCGGGTTCATGATGGCCGAGTCGGCCGAGATGGGCCTTCGGATCGGGTTGGCCGTGTCGTTCATGTCGATGATGACCACCTGCGCCGACTCGCCCACCTTCTCGCGCACGCAGATGAATTTGTCCGACTCCATGGTGAGGGTGTTGAACCCGATGTTGGCCGTCGAGATGCCCACATTGGTCAGCTGCGTTTTAATAAAAACAGACTCCATCACGAAACTTTCCCAGTAATTGCCAACTAGAGAAGAAACACACTACTACTAATCTTTGCTTCACAACTCCTAACCAAACACACGTTCGTTGCAATATCTTCAGTGAAAAATTACAAGCAACGAACCCAATGGGATTGTTAATTTCATCTGGTTACAGTGGGGGTTTGGGCCATCCATCCACTCCATCGGCGAAGTTAAAATACAAGTTCAATTTGCTTTGGCGAACTTTTGCTCGAAGCAAATCAGCAATTAGTACCTGGCTTTAAAGTATACAATCCTTTATAAGTATGTTACTATGTACTTTGTTTAGCCTCTTAAAAATCCAATTGTTTGCTTATAAAGTTAATCAGTTTAACCTGTCATAACTGTCATTACGCAATTGCATAACTTGGGAAACAATGTAATTCTATACATAGTCAATTTAATTGAAAAGTTTCAAAGTACTATAGAAGGGAATTTTAACATATTACATCGTCCCCGATTCATCAAATGTTGAGTTGAAACTGGATTAGAATATAGAATAGAAAGGAATATCAGTTGAAAGCAAATCTGGGTTTTTATTATTTCACGTTGCACAGCCCCAAATAATAAGATTATTGAGGGGAAAAAAATACAACGCATCGATGAAGTTGTGCGCCAAAATGGCGTTTCTTTTTTTTTAGATTTGAGTTTTCCTTGTTTGGGGTGTCCCAAGAAGCGGCAAAAACGTCACGTGGTCAGTTCTGCCTCGCATTTATCGAGCAATAAACCGGTCAAGCTATTCATAACCAACAAAAGAAAAAACTGCCCTTTATTGTACATCACACCCATTTCACGCTTCCATATCGAGAACATCAGATTATATTCTCAAAACTCGCAAAATTCCCACTCATTCCTTATTAAGAAAACAAAAACACGATCCCAATTCGATAACAACACCAATCGTATGAATGGATTGCGATAACGAACGCGAAATTGCGTCTTACCAACGTGATAACGCGAAACCCCCGCCGTCCGCAACATTGTTGCGGAGAAACCACCCCTCACTCCGCTATCATATTGCGCGAGTACTATTGCGCACCGCGTTAAGTCAACGACGACCGCACACCCCCACGCAACCACATTGCGGGCAATCCACTACATTTCGCTTTCCAATTTATTTTGAAGCGACTAATATAATTGCTATATTGCCAATGTAAAACCCTGATTACAAAACAAATCCGCTGCTTAATGATGTAACTAAAAACATGATTTTGATCAAAAAATTACTATTTACACGTATGCGGCAAAACCGCAAAATAAAATCGCAAAAATTGCGTAAGAACAGACTTAAATTTTGAGACTAAAACGACGAAATTAGCGTTAAACCTTTGCCTCGATCACGTCTCGTATTCGTACAGTTATAAATAAGATAGTGGATGCGTAAAATTAGAAACGAATATGTCTTTTTCAGAGCAATTTTTGGCGAACACCGAACGTAGCAGCGGGGGAAGAGCAAGAAAATTGCGCGACGACTGAATCGCGCGCAATATTCGATCACGGGTTCCGAAGCCGTAGCACGGGCGAACGAAGCCGCGTGTTGCGCGGGAGATACGTTGCGAGCAAGTTAGTTTGGCGACAGATAAACAAGAGGGGGTGGATTCGATGAGACTTGACAACGTCGAAAGCAACTTAAACCTAAACGTCTTTACCTGTAAATGTTCTTGAAACCTTATGGGCAGTATCTGGGTCATCTTGGCGTCGGTCTCACCAACGCTTCGGGGCCCAATACGTCGAATCGAATGCTGTGTTTAACGCCGAGTAAATGCGATCACGAGTTCAAGCGCGATCTCCACCTACTAATCAAAGATGGCTGCGCCGGCTTAAAAGAATCCGTTCGAAAAAGTAGTTCGTCGAACCTCGGATGACACCGACAGGCGCCGAGCGAAAACAAAACGCCACTGAACGACCAGGGAACACCGGTCGCGGTCTAACGTCAACCTCGTGGACGACGATCCGATACTCGATAAGCGAATTTCGATCGTCACCAATCGCTGATATCAAAGAGGAACTCTTTCGTCTCGGCGCCGGACATGCGTTGTCAGACACTGCCACATGACCATTATGTATGGGGTCCTCCGCCGTGCGACAAATGAACTCAACGTTCGATACGACTCCTTTTGCTGAAGCGTCGTCGTTTACCGACGCGGGTTTTTCCACGTCAGATCCGTCACCGCAGAAAAGGGTTCCACACAGTGGCGCCATCTAGCGTTGTCCGCCATACCTCGATTTTTTCCGTATTCCTAACTATTGCGCTCACTATTATATTCCCACGTTCCCATTGGCTCGCTTTCGTGCCTGTCCGTAGAAAATTTCGATTGCAAGATTCGAATACAAACAAAAACTAAAAATTAGAAAATAAAATAAACATTTTAATAAATCCACGTTTTACAACATCCGAAACTGGGAACGTGGGGGCGCATCACCATTATTATACTCATCAAATCAAAATACGCCCCCACGTTTCAGATCTTGTAAATGAATAGACCTACGGATGAACTGTGCGTGACATCATGACAGAAACCGAGCGATTTCATTGGTCCGCAACACCCATTTGGCCGATCCTTGTTACAAAACAAAAATCCGCAGGAAGGAGGAACAGTTAGATCAACGTTATGTGTTATTTTTAATGTGTAAAAATAGATAAATATGGTAAATCACAATTGCTTACTGTGGAATGTGTCATTTTGTTGCTTGCAAGCGAG